>JAQPZY010000411.1:0-90000 GCA_029931535.1 Margaritifera margaritifera
GATCGACATCGAGAGATCTTCATCTTCTTTATCTTCATCGAGAGCTTCATCTTCTAGTTCTTCATCATCCATTATCATCATCGAGCATCATCATCCATGATCATCATCGAGAGCGTCATCTTCTAGATCTTCAACGAGAGCATCATCTTCTATATCTTCATCATCCATTATCATCATTGAGAGCTTCATCTTCTAGATCATCATCACCAATGATCATCATCGAGAGCGTCATCTACTAGATTTTCATCACCCATGATCACCTTTGAGAGCGTCATCTTCTAGATCTTCATCACCCATGATCGTCGTCGAGAGCGTCATCTTCTAGATCTTCATCACCCGTGATCATCATCGAGAGCGTCATCTTCTAGATCTTCATCATCCATGAGCATCATCGAGAGCGTCATCTTCTAGATCTTTATCGAGAGCGTCATCTTCTATATCTTCATCATCGAAGATAATCATCGAGACCGTGATCTTTTAGATCTTCATCATTCAAGATAATCATCGCGAGCGTCATGTTCTAGATCTTCATCATCCATGATCATCGTCGAGAGCATCATCTTCTAGATCTTCATCACCCATGATCGACATCGAGAGAGCTTCATCTTCTAGATCTTCATCGAGAGAGTCATCTTCTATATCTTCATCATCCAAGATTATCATCGAGAGTTTGATCTTTTAGATCATCCAAGATAATCATCCCGAGAGTCATGTTCTAGATCTTCATCATCCATGATCATCGCCGAGAGCGTCATCTTCTAGATCTTCATCACCCATGATCACCTTTGAGAGCGTCATCTTCTAGATCTACATCACCCATGATCGTCGTCGAGAGCGTCAAGACATGGGTATAATTCTAATGGTATGGCAAGACAATGGTTATCACAATAGCATGGCAAGACATAGCTATCACAATCAGCATGGCAAGACATAGGTATCACAATCAGCATGGCAAGACATGGGTATCATTGTAATGGCATGGCCAAACATAGGCATCACAATAGCATGGCAAGACATAGGTATCACAATAGCATGGCAAGACATGGGTATCACAGTCAGCATGGCAACACATAGGTATCACAATTAGCATGGCAAGACATAGATATCACAGTCAGCATGGCAAGACATAGGCATCACAATAGCATGGCAAGACATAGGTATCACAATAGCATTAAAAGACATGGGTATCACAGTCAGCATGGCACGACATAAGTATCACAATCAGCATGGCAAGACATAGGTATCACAATAAGCATGGCAGGACATGGGTATCACAATCAGCATGGCAAGGCATGGGTATCATTGTAATGGTATGGCAAGACATGGGTATCACAATCAGCATGGCAAGACATAGGTGTCACAATCAGCATGGCAAGACATAGGTATCACAATCAGCATGGCAGGACATGGGTATCACAGTTAGCATGGCAAGACATGGGTATCATTGTAATGGCATGGCAAGACATGGGTATCACAATCAGCATGGCAAGACATAGGTATCACAGTCAGCATGGCAAGACATAGGCATCACAATAGCATGGCAAGACATGGTATCACAATTAGCATGGCAAGACATGGGTATCATTGTAATGGCATGGCAAGACATGAGTATCACAATCAGCATGGCAAGACATAGGTATCACAGTCAGCATGGCAAGACATAGGCATCACAATAGCATGGCAAGACATGGTATCACAATTAGCATGGCAAGACATAGGTATCATTGTAATGGCATGGCAAGACATGAGTATCACAATCAGCATGGCAAGACATAGGTATCACAGTCAGCATGGCAAGACATAAGCATCACAGTAGCATGGCAAGACATAGGTATCACAATAGCATGACAAGAAATAGGTATCACAATCAGTATGGCAAGACATAGGTATCACAATCAGCATGGCAGGACATGGGTATCACACTCAGCATGGCAAGACATGGGTATCATTGTAATGGCATGGCAAGACATGGGTATCACAATCAGCATGGCAAGACATAGGTATCACAATCAGCATGGCAACACATAGGTATCACAATCAGCATGGCAAGACATGGTATCAAAATCAGCATGGCAAGACATGGGTATCATTGTAATGGCATGGCAAGACATGGGTATCACAATCAGCATGGCAAGACATAGGTATCACAGTCAGCATGGCAAGACATAGGTATCACAATCAGCATGGCAAGACATGGTATCAAAATCAGCATGGCAAGACATGGGTATGATTGTAATGACATGGCAAGACATAGGCATCACAATAGCATGGCAAGACATGGGTATCACAGTCAGCATGGCAAGACATAGGTATCACAATCAGCATGGCAAGACATAGGTATCACAATCAGTATGGCAGGACATAGGTATCACAATCAGCATGGCAAGACATGGGTATCATTGTAATAGTATGGCAAGACATGGGTATCACAATCAGCATGGCAAGACATAGGTATCACAATCAGCATGGCAAGACATGTATCACAATCAGCATGGCAGGACATGGGTATCACAATCAGCATGGCAAGACATGGGTATCATTGTAATGGTATGGCAAGACATGGTTATCACAATAGCAAGACAAGACATAGCTATCACAATCAGCATGGCAAGACATAGGTATCACAATCAGCATGGCAAGACATGGGTATCAAAATCAGCATGGCAAGACATGGGTATCATTGTAATGGCATGGCCAAACATAGGCATCACAATAGCATGGCAAGACATAGGTATCACAATAGCATGGCAAGACATGGGTATCACAGTCAGCATGGCAAGACATAGGTATCACAATCAGCATGCAGGACATGGGCATCACAATCAGCATGGCAAGACATGGGTATCATTGTAATGGTATGGCAAGACATGATTATCACAATAGCAAGGCAAGACATAGCTATCACAATCAGCATGGCAAGACATAGGTATCACAATCAGCATGGCAAGACATGGGTATCAAAATCAGCATGGCAAGACATGGGTATCATTGTAATGGCATGGCCAAACATAGGCATCACAATAGCATGGCAAGACATAGGTATCACAATAGCATGGCAAGACATGGGTATCACAGTCAGCATGGCAAGATATAGGTATCACAATTAGCATGGCAAGACATAGATATCACAGTCAGCATGGCAAGACATAGGCATCACAATAGCATGGCAAGACATAGGTATCACAATAGCATTAAAAGACATGGGTATCACATTCAGCATGGCAAGACATAAGTATCACAATCAGCATGGCAAGACATAGGTATCACAATAAGCATGGCAGGACATGGGTATCACAATCAGCATGGCAAGACATGGGTATCATTGTAATGGTATGGCAAGACATGGGTATCACAATCAGCATGGCAAGACATAGGTATCACAATCAGCATAGCAAGACATAGGTATCACAATCAGCATGGCAGGAAATGGGTATCACAATCAGCATGGCAAGACATGGGTATCATTGTAATGGCATGGCAAGACATGGGTATCACAATCAGCATGGCAAGACATCGGTATCACAGTCAGCATGGCAAGACATAGGCATCACAATAGCATGGCAAGACATGGTATCACAATTAGCATGGCAAGACATGGGTATCATTGTAATGGCATGGCAAGACATGGGTATCACAATCAGCATGGCAAGACATAGGTATCACAGTCAGCATGGCAAGACATAGGCATCACAATAGCATGACAAGAAATAGGTATCACAATCAGCATGGCAAGACATAGGTATCACAATCAGCATGGCAGGACATGGGTATCACACTCAGCATGGCAAGACATGGGTATCATTGTAATGGCATGGGAAGACATGGGTATCACAATCAGCATGGCAAGACATAGGTATCACAATCAGCATGGCAAGACATAGGTATCACAATCAGCATGGCAAGACATGGTATCAAAATCAGCATGGCAAGACATGGGTATGATTGTAATGACATGGCAAGACATAGGCATCAAAATATCGTGGCAAGACATGGGTATCACAATAGCATGGTAAGACATAGGTATCACAGTCAGCATGGCAAGACATAGGTATCATCGACATCGAGAGAGCTTCATCTTCTAGATCTTCATCGAGAGCATCATCTTCTAGATCTTCATCATCCATGATCATCATCGAGAGTGTTATCTTCTAAATCTTCATCATCCATGATCATCGTTGAGAGCGTCATCTTCTAGATCTTCATCACCCATGATCGTCGTCGAGAGCGTCATCTACTAGATCTTCATCACCCATGATCATCATCGAGAGCGTCATCTTCTAGATCTTCATCATCCATGAGCATCATCGAGAGCGTCATCTTCTAGATCTTCATCATCCATGAGCATCATCGTGAGCGTCATCTTCTAGATCTTTATCGAGAGCGTCATATTCTATATCTTCATCATCCATGATCATCATCGTGAGCGTTATCTTCTAGATCTTCATCGAGAGCGTCATCTTCTAGATCTTCATCATCCATGATCATCATCGAGAGCGTCATCTTCTAGATCTTCTAGATAAGTGTTTTTTTCCATTATGGTGGTCTCCTTTAGACCTCATCCCGGTAAAATTGTTTGTTCCAGCACAACACCATCCTATCTAACTAAGTACACCCGGCAGAGGGTCGGGTGGAGGGAAACGGCACCTCTCTCATGGCGTCGTTTTCCTTCGGTCAATTAAGAAACAGTTAGGGACATGTACTAAATAAGTGTTTGTCACCCGGGGGCCTGGTCTAGTAATGGACCTCCCCCGGTAAAATTGTTCCTTCCAGCACGACACCATCCTATCTAACTAAGTACACCTGGCAGTGGGTCAGGTGGAGGAAAATGGCACCTTCGCAGGGTGTCATTTTCCTTCGGTCAATTGAAAACGAATAGGACATGTACTAAATAAGTGTTTTTTTCCATGATGGTGGTCTCCTTTAGACTTCATCCTGGTAAAATTGTTCGTTCCAGCACAACACCATCCTATCTAACTAAGTACACCCGGCAGAGGGTCAGGTGGAGGGAAACGGCACCTCTCTCATGGCGTCGTTTTCCTTCGGTCAATTAAAAAACAGTTAGGGACATGTACTAAATAAGTGTTTGTCACCCGGGGGCCTGGTCTAGTAATGGACCTCCCCCGGTAAAATTGTTCCTTCCAGCACGACACCATCCTATCTAACTAAGTACACCTGGCAGTGGGTCGGGTGGAGGAAAATGGCACCTTCGCAGGGTGTCATTTTCCTTCGGTCAATTGAAAACGAATAGGACATGTACTAAATAAGTGTTTTTTTCCATGATGGTGGTCTCCTTTAGACTTCATCACGGTAAAACTGTTCGTTCCAGCACAACACCATCCTATCTAACTAAGTACACCCGGCAGAGGGTCGGGTGGAGGGAAATGGCACCTCTCTCATGGCGTCGTTTTCCTTCGGTCAATTAAAAAACAGTTAGGGACATGTACTAAATAAGTGTTTGTCACCCGGGGGCCTGGTCTAGTAATGGACCTCCCCCGGTAAAATTGTTCCTTCCAGCACGACACCATCCTATCTAACTAAGTACACCTGGCAGTGGGTCGGGTGGAGGAAAATGGCACCTTCGCAGGGTGTCATTTTCCTTCGGTCAATTGAAAACGAATAGGACATGTACTAAATAAGTGTTTTTTTCCATGATGTGGTCTCCTTTGGACCTCATCCTGGTAAAATTGTTCGTTCCAGCACAACACCATCCTATCTAACTAAGTACACCCGGCAGAGGGTCAGGTGGAGGGAAACGGCACCTCTCTCATGGCATCGTTTTCCTTCGGTCAATTAAAAAACAGTTAGGGACATGTACTAAATAAGTGTTTGTCACCCGGGGGCCTGGTCTAGTAATGGACCTCCCCCGGTAAAATTGTTCCTTCCAGCACGACACCATCCTATCTAACTAAGTACACCTGGCAGTGGGTCGGGTGGAGGAAAATGGCATCTTCGCAGGGTGTCATTTTCCTTCGGTCAATTGAAAACGAATAGGACATGTACTAAATAAGTGTTTTTTTCCATGATGGTGGTCTCCTTTAGACTTCATCCTGGTAAAATTGTTCGTTCCAGCACAACACCATCCTATCTAACTAAGTACACCCGGCAGAGGGTCGGGTGGAGGGAAACGGCACCTCTCTCATGGCGTCGTTTTCCTTCGGTCAATTAAAAAACAGTTAGGGACATGTACTAAATAAGTGTTTGTCACCCGGGGGCCTGGTCTAGTAATGGACCTCCCCCGGTAAAATTGTTCCTTCCAGCACGACACCATCCTATCTAACTAAGTACACCTGGCAGTGGGTCGGGTGGAGGAAAATGGCACCTTCGCAGGGTGTCATTTTCCTTCGGTCAATTGAAAACGAATAGGACATGTACTAAATAAGTGTTTTTTTTCCATGATGGCGGTCTCCTTTAGACTTCATCCCGGTAAAATTGTTCGTTCCAGCACAACACCATCCTATCTAACTAAGTACACCCTGCAGAGGGTCGGGTGGAGGGAAACGGCACCTCTCTCATGGCGTCGTTTTCCTTCGGTCAATTAAAAAACAGTTAGGGACATGTACTAAATAAGTGTTTGTCACCCGGGGGCCTGGTCTAGTAATGGAGCTCCCCCGGTAAAATTGTTCCTTCCAGCACGACACCATCCTATCTAACTAAGTACACCTGGCAGTGGGTCGGGTGGAGGAAAATGGCACCTTCGCAGGGTGTCATTTTCCTTCGGTCAATTGAAAACGAATAGGACATGCACTAAATAAGTGTTTTTTTCCATGATGGTGGTCTCCTTTAGACCTCATCCCGGTAAAATTGTTCGTTCCAGCACAACACCATCCTATCTAACTAAGTACACCCGGCAGAGGGTCAGGTGGAGGGAAACGGCACCTCTCTCATGGCGTCGTTTTCCTTCGGTCAATTAAAAAACAGTTAGGGACATGTACTAAATAAGTGTTTGTCACCCGGGGGGCTGGTCTAGTAATGGACCTCCCCCGGTAAAATTGTTCCTTTCAGCACGACACCATCATATCTAACTAAGTACACCTGGCAGTGGTTCGGGTGGAGGAAAATGGCATCTTCGCAGGGTGTCATTTTCCTTCGGTCAATTGAAAACGAATATGACATGTACTAAATAAGTGTTTTTTTCCATGATGGTGGTCTCCTTTAGACTTCATCCTGGTAAAATTGTTCGTTCCAGCACAACACCATCCTATCTAACTAAGTACACCCGGCAGAGGGTCGGGTGGAGGGAAACGGCACCTCTCTCATGGCGTCGTTTTCCTTCGGTCAATTAAAAAACAGTTAGGGACATGTACTAAATAAGTGTTTGTCACCCGGGGGCCTGGTCTAGTAATGGACCTCCCCCGGTAAAATTGTTCCTTCCAGCACGACACCATCCTATCTAACTAAGTACACCTGGCAGTGGGTAATGGGTGGAGGAAAATGGCACCTTCGCAGGGTGTCATTTTCCTTCGGTCAATTGAAGACGAATAGGACATGTACTAATAAGTGTTTTTTTCCATGATGGTGGTCTCCTTTAGACCTCGTCCCGGTAAAATTGTTCGTTCCAGCACAACACCATCCTATCTAACTAAGTACACCCGGCAGAGGGTCAGGTGGAGGGAAACGGCACCTCTCTCATGGTGTCGTTTTCCTTCGGTCAATTAAAAAACAGTTAGGGACATGTACTAAATAAGTGTTTGTCACCCGGGGGCCTGGTCTAGTAATGGACCTCCCCCGGTTAAATTGTTCCTTTCAGCACGACACCATCCTATCTAACTAAGTACACCTGGCAGTGGGTCGGGTGGAGGAAAATGGCACCTTCGCAGGGTGTCATTTTCCTTCGGTCAATTGAAAACGAATAGGACATGTACTAAATAAGTGTTTTTTTCCATGATGGTGGTCTCCTTTAGACCTCATCCCGGTAAAATTGTTCGTTCCAGCACAACACCATCGTATCTAACTTTTCCTTCGGTCAATTAAAAAACAGTTAGGGACATGTACTAAATAAGTGTTTGTCACCTGGGGGCCTGGTCTAGTAATGGACCTGCCCCAGTAAAATTGTTCCTTCCAGCACGACACCATCCTATCTAACTAAGTACACCTGGCAGTGGGTCGGGTGGAGGAAAATGGCACCTTCGCAGGGTGTCATTTTCCTTCGGTCAATTGAAAACGAATAGGACATGTAATGTCTTTTGGGCACTGTTCTTTTGTACATGGACTAAGATCCTCTTTTCTGTCTGCAGTGTCCTTGGCTCCTGGTGAACCTGTGCGTTGGAGTGATCACCCTTGGAATGACTGTGCAGCATGACTTCCTGTTCTGGGCTGAGTTCTGTACCTTAGATGAGCCTGTATCATATATCCCTGTCTTTCCAGTACACAGTTCCTGTTTTCCGGATACTTTGGATACAAATGATGGTAAGTACAGTGTTTTATCCATTTGATCCAGTGATCTCAGAGTACTTGGTGAAAGTATACCCCCAAGTGTTTTACTTTTGTTTTCAGAGATGATCCAAGTCTGTTATTGAGTCTGTGTATTGTTGAATGCACTCTTGCCTCAAAGTTTCTTGAATAGTTGACATTTTTAGGTACGGAAACACTGATTGATCTGTTCACAGCCTCACATTTCTGCGTGTTTGTATTAAATTGCAGTCTTTGTACAACATCACAGGAAAGTTTCATTTTCAGCACTTCCAGGAGAATATTCTTATCATTTTCTGTCATGTTTAGATGAGTCACTTGATGATGGCCAATTGTCTGCCATATCCATTTCATTTAGCTGTACAGTAGCTTGACCTACAATGTTGGAAGCCCTTTGCATAGATGTTCTGCTAGGTGGTGGAATGTAAGAGGCTGCAAGTAGGTATCTAGCCCTGGTGTTGCCCATTGATGTATCCTGTAGTCCAGCTTGACACGTCATATTTACAGCAGCAGGATTTGGCTCAGGTTTAGCTGTTTTTATCTCGTCATACAGCTTATACTCTGGTGACTTAAAACTGCAGTTTTTACACATCATAGTATGCTTCCAAGCAAGTCCCCACTTTGTTTCATTAGCAATTTTGAAATCAGGTCTCACATCTGTTGTCTTGATTTCCATGATGATGGATGATATCATTCCAGATTTCCACATTTTTATTCATACAGATCATACATGTCCCCTCATGCTGATTCACTTCTGTCTCTTTCAGGGTCAGTCTTGCTTTGGATGATGGCCGTAGAATTCTAGCAGACCCAGGTGTGCCATTACAGTCTGGTGCCACAACTGACTGGAGACCCCCACCTGTCGGCTTCATCACTGCCATGAGAGAGAACTTGTCTGCATCCATTCTTCTGGTCACTAGAGCAGATGCAGCACTGGAACTTGGTAAACTATCATCAGTCAGAAATCTGACCCCTTTGTTATGTGGAATATTTCCTGGTTTAAAGAAAGTTTTCTTCTTCTTGGTGTACCCTTTCATGGTTTCAGTTAAAATAATTGCATGTAAAAGTACAAGAATTAGCCTATCTCCCCCTTATATAACTGGGAAAAGGTGTGCTGCCCTGGTATCATAGAACTTCACGAACTCTTCAATAACATTGGAAGCTTAACATCTAAGAGCTCCTCCCCTTAAGGGGTGAAAATTACAGCACTACCTTAGTTACTACCCCTAACTAGCGTATTCAGATGCCAGCAGATTTCAGGTGCTACCTATTATTGACAGGTCCTGGTTTAATTACTTCACACCTGATAAGGAAAACCATTGATGTTTGTGATAAAGGATTGGAGACATGTTGCAAAAGAACAAAGTTTGTGAACTTGAGTTTTTAAATTTTCATGAAAATTTAATTTAAATTCAAATTTTGAAATAAAAATATGTATCCTATTTTAAAATTGACTCTCCACTGAGAGTTTAGCAGCCAGGTTTAATTTCTAGTAATTTCCAGATTTGTATGAAGACTAAAAACTAACTACAGTTTATTTCAAGTGTTTATCTTCACAGTCGGCCATTTTGAAATTCATACTGTTTGTAATACAATGGTGTCAGATAAAATTTATATGCATGCATCAAATTCATTGAAACTTTGCAGCAGTATTTCAGACACATTTATTTAAATTTTTTTCCATTCATGTGAAAATTTCTGACCCTGATAGCGTCATCTTGTAGATCTTCATCATCCATGATCATCGTCTAGAGCGTCATCTTCTTGATCTTCATCACCCATGATCGACATCGAGAGATCTTCATCTTCTTTATCTTCATCGAGAGCTTCATCTTCTAGTTCTTCATCATCCATTATCATCATCGAGCATCATCTTCTAGATCTTCATCATCCATGATCATCATCGAGAGCGTCATCTTCTAGATCTTCAACGAGAGCGTCATCTTCTATATCTTCATCATCCATTATCATCATTGAGAGCTTCATCTTCTAGATCATCATCACCAATGATCATCATCGAGAGCGTCATCTACTAGATTTTCATCACCCATGATCACCTTTGAGAGCGTCATCTTCTAGATCTTCATCACCCATGATCGTCGTCGAGAGCGTCATCTTCTAGATCTTCATCACCCGTGATCATCATCGAGAGCGTCATCTTCTAGATCTTCATCATCCATGAGCATCATCGAGAGCGTCATCTTCTAGATCTTTATCGAGAGCGTCATCTTCTATATCTTCATCATCGAAGATAATCATCGAGAGCGTGATCTTTTAGATCTTCATCATCCAAGATAATCATCGCGAGCGTCATGTTCTAGATCTTCATCATCCATGATCATCGTCGAGAGCATCATCTTCTAGATCTTCATCACCCATGATCGACATCGAGAGAGCTTCATCTTCTAGATCTTCATCGAGAGAGTCATCTTCTATATCTTCATCATCCAAGATTATCATCGAGAGTTTGATCTTTTAGATCATCATCCAAGATAATCATCCCGAGCGTCATGTTCTAGATCTTCATCATCCATGATCATCGCCGAGAGCGTCATCTTCTAGATCTTCATCACCCATGATCACCTTTGAGAGCATCATCTTCTAGATCTACATCACCCATGATCGTCGTCGAGAGCGTCAAGACATGGGTATAATTCTAATGGTATGGCAAGACAATGGTTATCACAATAGCATGGCAAGACATAGCTATCACAATCAGCATGGCAAGACATAGGTATCACAATCAGCATGGCAAGACATGTATATCAAAATCAGCATGGCAAGACATGGGTATCATTGTAATGGCATGGCCAAACATAGGCATCACAATAGCATGGCAAGACATAGGTATCACAATAGCATGGCAAGACATGGGTATCACAGTCAGCATGGCAACACATAGGTATCACAATTAGCATGGCAAGACATAGATATCACAGTCAGCATGGCAAGACATAGGCATCACAATAGCATGGCAAGACATAGGTATCACAATAGCATTAAAAGACATGGGTATCACAGTCAGCATGGCACGACATAAGTATCACAATCAGCATGGCAAGACATAGGTATCACAATAAGCATGGCAGGACATGGGTATCACAATCAGCATGGCAAGGCATGGGTATCATTGTAATGGTATGGCAAGACATGGGTATCACAATCAGCATGGCAAGACATAGGTATCACAATCAGCATAGCAAGACATAGGTATCACAATCAGCATGGCAGGACATGTGTATCACAGTTAGCATGGCAAGACATGGGTATCATTGTAATGGCATGGCAAGACATGGGTATCACAATCAGCATGGCAAGACATAGGTATCACAGTCAGCATGGCAAGACATAGGCATCACAATAGCATGGCAAGACATGGTATCACAATTAGCATGGCAAGACATGGGTATCATTGTAATGGCATGGCAAGACATGAGTATCACAATCAGCATGGCAAGACATAGGTATCACAGTCAGCATGGCAAGACATAGGCATCACAATAGCATGGCAAGACATGGTATCACAATTAGCATGGCAAGACATGGGTATCATTGTAATGGCATGGCAAGACATGAGTATCACAATCAGCATGGCAAGACATAGGTATCACAGTCAGCATGGCAAGACGTAAGCATCACAGTAGCATGGCAAGACATAGGTATCACAATAGCATGACAAGAAATAGGTATCACAATCAGTATGGCAAGACATAGGTATCACAATCAGCATGGCAGGACATGGGTATCACACTCAGCATGGCAAGACATGGGTATCATTGTAATGGCATGGCAAGACATGGGTATCACAATCAGCATGGCAAGACATAGGTATCACAATCAGCATGGCAACACATAGGTATCACAATCAGCATGGCAAGACATGGTATCAAAATCAGCATGGCAAGACATGGGTATCATTGTAATGGCATGGCAAGACATGGGTATCACAATCAGCATGGCAAGACATAGGTATCACAGTCAGCATGGCAAGACATAGGTATCACAATCAGCATGGCAAGACATGGTATCAAAATCAGCATGGCAAGACATGGGTATGATTGTAATGACATGGCAAGACATAGGCATCACAATAGCATGGCAAGACATGGGTATCACAGTCAGCATGGCAAGACATAGGTATCACAATCAGCATGGCAAGATATAGGTATCACAATCAGTATGGCAGGACATAGGTATCACAATCAGCATGGCAAGGCATGGGTATCATTGTAATAGTATGGCAAGACATGGGTATCACAATCAGCATGGCAAGACATAGGTATCACAATCAGCATGGCAAGACATAGGCATCACAATAGCATGGCAAGACATAGGTATCACAATACCATTAAAAGACATGGGTATCACAGTCAGCATGGCACGACATAAGTATCACAATCAGCATGGCAAGACATAGGTATCACAATAAGCATGGCAGGACATGGGTATCACAATCAGCATGGCAAGACATAGGTATCACAATCAGCATGGCAAGACATATGTATCACAATCAGCATGGCAGGACATGGGTATCACAATCAGCATGGCAAGACATGGGTATCATTGTAATGGTATGGCAAGACATGGTTATCACAATAGCAAGGCAAGACATAGCTATCACAATCAGCATGGCAAGACATAGGTATCACAATCAGCATGGCAAGACATGGGTATCAAAATCAGCATGGCAAGACATGGGTATCATTGTAATGGCATGGCCAAACATAGGCATCACAATAGCATGGCAAGACATAGGTATCACAATAGCATGGCAAGACATGGGTATCACAATCAGCATGCAGGACATGGGTATCACAATCAGCATGGCAAGACATGGGTATCATTGTAATGGTATGGCAAGACATGATTATCACAATAGCAAGGCAAGACATAGCTATCACAATCAGCATGGCAAGACATAGGTATCACAATCAGCATGGCAAGACATGGGTATCAAAATCAGCATGGCAAGACATGGGTATCATTGTAATGGCATGGCCAAACATAGGCATCACAATAGCATGGCAAGACATAGGTATCACAATAGCATGGCAAGACATGGGTATCACAGTCAGCATGGCAAGACATAGGTATCACAATTAGCATGGCAAGACATAGATATCACAGTCAGCATGGCAAGACATAGGCATCACAATAGCATGGCAAGACATAGGTATCACAATAGCATTAAAAGACATGGGTATCACATTCAGCATGGCAAGACATAAGTATCACAATCAGCATGGCAAGACATAGGTATCACAATAAGCATGGCAGGACATGGGTATCACAATCAGCATGGCAAGACATGGGTATCATTGTAATGGTATGGCAAGACATGGGTATCACAATCAGCATGGCAAGACATAGGTATCACAATCAGCATAGCAAGACATAGGTATCACAATCAGCATGGCAAGACATGGGTATCATTGTAATGGCATGGCAAGACATGGGTATCACAATCAGCATGGCAAGACATCGGTATCACAGTCAGCATGGCAAGACATAGGCATCACAATAGGAAGGCAAGACATGGTATCACAATTAGCATGGGAAGACATGGGTATCATTGTAATGGCATGGCAAGACATGGGTATCACAATCAGCATGGCAAGACATAGGTATCACAGTCAGCATGGCAAGACATAGGCATCACAATAGCATTACAAGAAATAGGTAGCACAATCAGCATGGCAAGACATAGATATCACAATCAGCATGGCAGGACATGGGTATCACACTCAGCATAGCAAGACATAGGTATCACAATCAGCATGGCAAGACATAGGTATCACAATCAGTATGGCTTGACATAGGTATCACAATCAGCATGGCAAGACATGGGTATCATTGTAATAGTATGGCAAGACATGGGTATCACAATCAGCATGGCAAGACATAGGTATCACAATCAGCATGGCAAGACATATGTATCACAATCAGCATGGCAGGACATGGGTATCACAATCAGCATGGCAAGACATGGGTATCATTGTAATGGTATGGCAAGACATGGTTATCACAATAGCAAGGCAAGACATAGCTATCACAATCAGCATGGCAAGACATAGGTATCACAATCAGCATGGCAAGACATGGGTATCAAAATCAGCATGGCAAGACATGGGTATCATTGTAATGGCATGGCCAAACATAGGTATCACAATAGCATGGCAAGACATAGGTATCACAATAGCATGGCAAGACATGGGTATCACAGTCAGCATGGCAAGACATAGGTATCACAATCAGCATGCAGGACATGGGTATCACAATCAGCATGGCAAGACATGGGTATCATTGTAATGGTATGGCAAGACATGATTATCACAATAGCAAGGCAAGACATAGCTATCACAATCAGCATGGCAAGACATAGGTATCACAATCAGCATGGCAAGACATGGGTATCAAAATCAGCATGGCAAGACATGGGTATCATTGTAATGGCATGGCCAAACATAGGCATCACAATAGCATGGCAAGACATGGTATCACAATTAGCATGGCAAGACATGGGTATCATTGTAATGGCATGGCAAGACATGGGTATCACAATCAGCATGGCAAGACATAGGTATCACAGTCAGCATGGCAAGACATAGGCATCACAATAGCATGACAAGAAATAGGTATCACAATCAGCATGGCAAGACATAGGTATCACAATCAGCATGGCAGGACATGGGTATCACACTCAGCATGGCAAGACATGGGTATCATTGTAATGGCATGGGAAGACATGGGTATCACAATCAGCATGGCAAGACATAGGTATCACAATCAGCATGGCAAGACATAGGTATCACAATCAGCATGGCAAGACATGGTATCAAAATCAGCATGGCAAGACATGGGTATGATTGTAATGACATGGCAAGACATAGGCATCAAAATATCGTGGCAAGACATGGGTATCACAATAGCATGGTAAGACATAGGTATCACAGTCAGCATGGCAAGACATAGGTATCATCGACATCGAGAGAGCTTCATCTTCTAGATCTTCATCGAGAGCATCATCTTCTAGATCTTCATCATCCATGATCATCATCGAGAGTGTTATCTTCTAAATCTTCATCATCCATGATCATCGTTGAGAGCGTCATCTTCTAGATCTTCATCACCCATGATCGTCGTCGAGAGCGTCATCTACTAGATCTTCATCACCCATGATCATCATCGAGAGCGTCATCTTCTAGTTCTTCATCATCCATGAGCATCATCGAGAGCGTCATCTTCTAGATCTTCATCATCCATGAGCATCATCGTGAGCGTCATCTTCTAGATCTTTATCGAGAGCGTCATATTCTATATCTTCATCATCCATGATCATCATCGTGAGCGTTATCTTCTAGATCTTCATCGAGAGCGTCATCTTCTAGATCTTCATCATCCATGATCATCATCGAGAGCGTCATCTTCTAGATCTTCTAGATAAGTGTTTTTTTCCATTATGGTGGTCTCCTTTAGACCTCATCCCGGTAAAATTGTTTGTTCCAGCACAACACCATCCTATCTAACTAAGTACACCCGGCAGAGGGTCGGGTGGAGGGAAACGGCACCTCTCTCATGGCGTCGTTTTCCTTCGGTCAATTAAGAAACAGTTAGGGACATGTACTAAATAAGTGTTTGTCACCCGGGGGCCTGGTCTAGTAATGGACCTCCCCCGGTAAAATTGTTCCTTCCAGCACGACACCATCCTATCTAACTAAGTACACCTGGCAGTGGGTCAGGTGGAGGAAAATGGCACCTTCGCAGGGTGTCATTTTCCTTCGGTCAATTGAAAACGAATAGGACATGTACTAAATAAGTGTTTTTTTCCATGATGGTGGTCTCCTTTAGACTTCATCCTGGTAAAATTGTTCGTTCCAGCACAACACCATCCTATCTAACTAAGTACACCCGGCAGAGGGTCAGGTGGAGGGAAACGGCACCTCTCTCATGGCGTCGTTTTCCTTCGGTCAATTAAAAAACAGTTAGGGACATGTACTAAATAAGTGTTTGTCACCCGGGGGCCTGGTCTAGTAATGGACCTCCCCCGGTAAAATTGTTCCTTCCAGCACGACACCATCCTATCTAACTAAGTACACCTGGCAGTGGGTCGGGTGGAGGAAAATGGCACCTTCGCAGGGTGTCATTTTCCTTCGGTCAATTGAAAACGAATAGGACATGTACTAAATAAGTGTTTTTTTCCATGATGGTGGTCTCCTTTAGACTTCATCCTGGTAAAATTGTTCGTTCCAGCACAACACCATCCTATCTAACTAAGTACACCCTGCAGAGGGTCGAGTGGAGGGAAATGGCACCTCTCTCATGGCGTCGTTTTCCTTCGGTCAATTAAAAACAGTTAGGGACATGTACTAAATAAGTGTTTGTCACCCGGGGGCCTGGTCTAGTAATGGACCTCCCCCGGTAAAATTGTTCCTTCCAGCACGACACCATCCTATCTAACTAAGTACACCTGGCAGTGGGTCGGGTGGAGGAAAATGGCACCTTCGCAGGGTGTCATTTTCCTTCGGTCAATTGAAAACGAATAGGACATGTACTAAATAAGTGTTTTTTTCCATGATGGTGGTCTCCTTTAGACCTCATCCTGGTAAAATTGTTCGTTCCAGCACAACACCATCCTATCTAACTAAGTACACCCTGCAGAGGGTCAGGTGGAGGGAAACGGCACCTCTCTCATGGCGTCGTTTTCCTTCAGTCAATTAAAAAACAGTTAGGGACATGTACTAAATAAGTGTTTGTCACCCGGGGGCCTGGTCTAGTAATGGACCTCCCCCGGTAAAATTGTTCCTTCCAGCACGACACCATCCTATCTAACTAAGTACACCTGGCAGTGGGTCGGGTGGAGGAAAATGGCATTTTCGCAGGGTGTCATTTTCCTTCGGTCAATTGAAAACGAATAGGACATGTACTAAATAAGTGTTTTTTGCCATGATGGTGGTCTCCTTTAGACTTCATCCTGGTAAAATTGTTCGTTCCAGCACAACACCATCCTATCTAACTAAGTACACCCGGCAGAGGGTCGGGTGGAGGGAAACGGCACCTCTCTCATGGCGTCGTTTTCCTTCGGTCAATTAAAAAACAGTTAGGGACATGTACTAAATAAGTGTTTGTCACCCGGGGGCCTGGTCTAGTAATGGACCTCCCCCGGTAAAATTGTTCCTTCCAGCACGACACCATCCTATCTAACTAAGTACACCTGGCAGTGGGTCGGGTGGAGGAAAATGGCACCTTCGCAGGGTGTCATTTTCCTTCGGTCAATTGAAAACGAATAGGACATGTACTAAATAAGTGTTTTTTTCCATGATGGCGGTCTCCTTTAGACTTCATCCCGGTAAAATTGTTCGTTCCAGCACAACACCATCCTATCTAACTAAGTACACCCTGCAGAGGGTCGGGTGGAGGGAAACGGCACCTCTCTCATGGCGTTGTTTTCCTTCGGTCAATTAAAAAACAGTTAGGGACATGTACTAAATAAGTGTTTGTCACCCGGGGGCCTGGTCTAGTAATGGAGCTCCCCCGGTAAAATTGTTCCTTCCAGCACGACACCATCCTATCTAACTAAGTACACCTGGCAGTGGGTCGGGTGGAGGAAAATGGCACCTTCGCAGGGTGTCATTTTCCTTCGGTCAATTGAAAACGAATAGGACATGCACTAAATAAGTGTTTTTTTCCATGATGGTGGTCTCCTTTAGACCTCATCCCGGTAAAATTGTTCGTTCCAGCACAACACCATCCTATCTAACTAAGTACACCCGGCAGAGGGTCAGGTGGAGGGAAACGGCACCTCTCTCATGGCGTCGTTTTCCTTCGGTCAATTAAAAAACAGTTAGGGACATGTACTAAATAAGTGTTTGTCACCCGGGGGCCTGGTCTAGTAATGGACCTCCCCCGGTAAAATTGTTCCTTTCAGCACGACACCATCATATCTAACTAAGTACACCTGGCAGTGGTTCGGGTGGAGGAAAATGGCATCTTCGCAGGGTGTCATTTTCCTTCGGTCAATTGAAAACGAATATGACATGTACTAAATAAGTGTTTTTTTCCATGATGGTGGTCTCCTTTAGACTTCATCCTGGTAAAATTGTTCGTTCCAGCACAACACCATCCTATCTAACTAAGTACACCCGGCAGAGGGTCGGGTGGAGGGAAACGGCACCTCTCTCATGGCGTCGTTTTCCTTCGGTCAATTAAAAAACAGTTAGGGACATGTACTAAATAAGTGTTTGTCACCCGGGGGCCTGGTCTAGTAATGGACCTCCCCCGGTAAAATTGTTCCTTCCAGCACGACACCATCCTATCTAACTAAGTACACCTGGCAGTGGGTCGGGTGGAGGAAAATGGCACCTTCGCAGGGTGTCATTTTCCTTCGGTCAATTGAAGACGAATAGGACATGTACTAATAAGTGTTTTTTTCCATGATGGTGGTCTCCTTTAGACCTCGTCCCGGTAAAATTGTTCGTTCCAGCACAACACCATCCTATCTAACTAAGTACACCCGGCAGAGGGTCAGGTGGAGGGAAACGGCACCTCTCTCATGGTGTCGTTTTCCTTCGGTCAATTAAAAAACAGTTAGGGACATGTACTAAATAAGTGTTTGTCACCCGGGGGCCTGGTCTAGTAATGGACCTCCCCCGGTTAAATTGTTCCTTTCAGCACGACACCATCCTATCTAACTAAGTACACCTGGCAGTGGGTCGGGTGGAGGAAAATGGCACCTTCGCAGGGTGTCATTTTCCTTCGGTCAATTGAAAACGAATAGGACATGTACTAAATAAGTGTTTTTTTTCCATGATGGTGGTCTCCTTTAGACCTCATCCCGGTAAAATTGTTCGTTCCAGCACAACACCATCGTATCTAACTTTTCCTTCGGTCAATTAAAAAACAGTTAGGGACATGTACTAAATAAGTGTTTGTCACCTGGGGGCCTGGTCTAGTAATGGACCTGCCCCAGTAAAATTGTTCCTTCCAGCACGACACCATCCTATCTAACTAAGTACACCTGGCAGTGGGTCGGGTGGAGGAAAATGGCACCTTCGCAGGGTGTCATTTTCCTTCGGTCAATTGAAAACGAATAGGACATGTAATGTCTTTTGGGCACTGTTCTTTTGTACATGGACTAAGATCCTCTTTTCTGTCTGCAGTGTCCTTGGCTCCTGGTGAACCTGTGCGTTGGAGTGATCACCCTTGGAATGACTGTGCAGCATGACTTCCTGTTCTGGGCTGAGTTCTGTACCTTAGATGAGCCTGTATCATATATCCCTGTCTTTCCAGTACACAGTTCCTGTTTTCCGGATACTTTGGATACAAATGATGGTAAGTACAGTGTTTTATCCATTTGATCCAGTGATCTCAGAGTACTTGGTGAAAGTATACCCCCAAGTGTTTTACTTTTGTTTTCAGAGATGATCCAAGTCTGTTATTGAGTCTGTGTATTGTTGAATGCACTCTTGCCTCAAAGTTTCTTGAATAGTTGACATTTTTAGGTACGGAAACACTGATTGATCTGTTCACAGCCTCACATTTCTGCGTGTTTGTATTAAATTGCAGTCTTTGTACAACATCACAGGAAAGTTTCATTTTCAGCACTTCCAGGAGAATATTCTTATCATTTTCTGTCATGTTTAGATGAGTCACTTGATGATGGCCAATTGTCTGCCATATCCATTTCATTTAGCTGTACAGTAGCTTGACCTACAATGTTGGAAGCCCTTTGCATAGATGTTCTGCTAGGTGGTGGAATGTAAGAGGCTGCAAGTAGGTATCTAGCCCTGGTGTTGCCCATTGATGTATCCTGTAGTCCAGCTTGACACGTCATATTTACAGCAGCAAGATTTGGCTCAGGTTTAGCTGTTTTTATCTCGTCATACAGCTTATACTCTGGTGACTTAAAACTGCAGTTTTTACACATCATAGTATGCTTCCAAGCAAGTCCCCACTTTGTTTCATTAGCAATTTTGAAATCAGGTCTCACATCTGTTGTCTTGATTTCCATGATGATGGATGATATCATTCCAGATTTCCACATTTTTATTCATACAGATCATACATGTCCCCTCATGCTGATTCACTTCTGTCTCTTTCAGGGTCAGTCTTGCTTTGGATGATGGCCGTAGAATTCTAGCAGACCCAGGTGTGCCATTACAGTCTGGTGCCACAACTGACTGGAGACCCCCACCTGTCGGCTTCATCACTGCCATGAGAGAGAACTTGTCTGCATCCATTCTTCTGGTCACTAGAGCAGATGCAGCACTGGAACTTGGTAAACTATCATCAGTCAGAAATCTGACCCCTTTGTTATGTGGAATATTTCCTGGTTTAAAGAAAGTTTTCTTCTTCTTGGTGTACCCTTTCATGGTTTCAGTTAAAATAATTGCATGTAAAAGTACAAGAATTAGCCTATCTCCCCCTTATATAACTGGGAAAAGGTGTGCTGCCCTGGTATCATAGAACTTCACGAACTCTTCAATAACATTGGAAGCTTAACATCTAAGAGCTCCTCCCCTTAAGGGGTGAAAATTACAGCACTACCTTAGTTACTACCCCTAACTAGCGTATTCAGATGCCAGCAGATTTCAGGTGCTACCTATTATTGACAGGTCCTGGTTTAATTACTTCACACCTGATAAGGAAAACCATTGATGTTTGTGATAAAGGATTGGAGACATGTTGCAAAAGAACAAAGTTTGTGAACTTGAGTTTTTAAATTTTCATGAAAATTTAATTTAAATTCAAATTTTGAAATAAAAATATGTATCCTATTTTAAAATTGACTCTCCACTGAGAGTTTAGCAGCCAGGTTTAATTTCTAGTAATTTCCAGATTTGTATGAAGACTAAAAACTAACTACAGTTTATTTCAAGTGTTTATCTTCACAGTCGGCCATTTTGAAATTCATACTGTTTGTAATACAATGGTGTCAGATAAAATTTATATGCATGCATCAAATTCATTGAAACTTTGCAGCAGTATTTCAGACACATTTATTTAAATTTTTTTCCATTCATGTGAAAATTTCTGACCCTGATAGCGTCATCTTGTAGATCTTCATCATCCATGATCATCGTCTAGAGCGTCATCTTCTTGATCTTCATCACCCATGATCGACATCGAGAGATCTTCATCTTCTTTATCTTCATCGAGAGCTTCATCTTCTAGTTCTTCATCATCCATTATCATCATCGAGCATCATCTTCTAGATCTTCATCATCCATGATCATCATCGAGAGCGTCATCTTCTAGATCTTCAACGAGAGCGTCATCTTCTATATCTTCATCATCCATTATCATCATTGAGAGCTTCATCTTCTAGATCATCATCACCAATGATCATCATCGAGAGCGTCATCTACTAGATTTTCATCACCCATGATCACCTTTGAGAGCGTCATCTTCTAGATCTTCATCACCCATGATCGTCGTCGAGAGCGTCATCTTCTAGATCTTCATCACCCGTGATCATCATCGAGAGCGTCATCTTCTAGATCTTCATCATCCATGAGCATCATCGAGAGCGTCATCTTCTAGATCTTTATCGAGAGCGTCATCTTCTATATCTTCATCATCGAAGATAATCATCGAGAGCGTGATCTTTTAGATCTTCATCATCCAAGATAATCATCGCGAGCGTCATGTTCTAGATCTTCATCATCCATGATCATCGTCGAGAGCATCATCTTCTAGATCTTCATCACCCATGATCGACATCGAGAGAGCTTCATCTTCTAGATCTTCATCGAGAGAGTCATCTTCTATATCTTCATCATCCAAGATTATCATCGAGAGTTTGATCTTTTAGATCATCATCCAAGATAATCATCCCGAGCGTCATGTTCTAGATCTTCATCATCCATGATCATCGCCGAGAGCGTCATCTTCTAGATCTTCATCACCCATGATCACCTTTGAGAGCGTCATCTTCTAGATCTACATCACCCATGATCGTCGTCGAGAGCGTCAAGACATGGGTATAATTCTAATGGTATGGCAAGACAATGGTTATCACAATAGCATGGCAAGACATAGCTATCACAATCAGCATGGCAAGACATAGGTATCACAATCAGCATGGCAAGACATGTATATCAAAATCAGCATGGCAAGACATGGGTATCATTGTAATGGCATGGCCAAACATAGGCATCACAATAGCATGGCAAGACATAGGTATCACAATAGCATGGCAAGACATGGGTATCACAGTCAGCATGGCAACACATAGGTATCACAATTAGCATGGCAAGACATAGATATCACAGTCAGCATGGCAAGACATAGGCATCACAATAGCATGGCAAGACATAGGTATCACAATAGCATTAAAAGACATGGGTATCACAGTCAGCATGGCACGACATAAGTATCACAATCAGCATGGCAAGACATAGGTATCACAATAAGCATGGCAGGACATGGGTATCACAATCAGCATGGCAAGGCATGGGTATCATTGTAATGGTATGGCAAGACATGGGTATCACAATCAGCATGGCAAGACATAGGTATCACAATCAGCATAGCAAGACATAGGTATCACAATCAGCATGGCAGGACATGTGTATCACAGTTAGCATGGCAAGACATGGGTATCATTGTAATGGCATGGCAAGACATGGGTATCACAATCAGCATGGCAAGACATAGGTATCACAGTCAGCATGGCAAGACATAGGCATCACAATAGCATGGCAAGACATGGTATCACAATTAGCATGGCAAGACATGGGTATCATTGTAATGGCATGGCAAGACATGAGTATCACAATCAGCATGGCAAGACATAGGTATCACAGTCAGCATGGCAAGACATAGGCATCACAATAGCATGGCAAGACATGGTATCACAATTAGCATGGCAAGACATGGGTATCATTGTAATGGCATGGCAAGACATGAGTATCACAATCAGCATGGCAAGACATAGGTATCACAGTCAGCATGGCAAGACGTAAGCATCACAGTAGCATGGCAAGACATAGGTATCACAATAGCATGACAAGAAATAGGTATCACAATCAGTATGGCAAGACATAGGTATCACAATCAGCATGGCAGGACATGGGTATCACACTCAGCATGGCAAGACATGGGTATCATTGTAATGGCATGGCAAGACATGGGTATCACAATCAGCATGGCAAGACATAGGTATCACAATCAGCATGGCAACACATAGGTATCACAATCAGCATGGCAAGACATGGTATCAAAATCAGCATGGCAAGACATGGGTATCATTGTAATGGCATGGCAAGACATGGGTATCACAATCAGCATGGCAAGACATAGGTATCACAGTCAGCATGGCAAGACATAGGTATCACAATCAGCATGGCAAGACATGGTATCAAAATCAGCATGGCAAGACATGGGTATGATTGTAATGACATGGCAAGACATAGGCATCACAATAGCATGGCAAGACATGGGTATCACAGTCAGCATGGCAAGACATAGGTATCACAATCAGCATGGCAAGATATAGGTATCACAATCAGTATGGCAGGACATAGGTATCACAATCAGCATGGCAAGGCATGGGTATCATTGTAATAGTATGGCAAGACATGGGTATCACAATCAGCATGGCAAGACATAGGTATCACAATCAGCATGGCAAGACATAGGCATCACAATAGCATGGCAAGACATGGGTATCACAATACCATTAAAAGACATGGGTATCACAGTCAGCATGGCACGACATAAGTATCACAATCAGCATGGCAAGACATAGGTATCACAATAAGCATGGCAGGACATGGGTATCACAATCAGCATGGCAAGACATAGGTATCACAATCAGCATGGCAAGACATATGTATCACAATCAGCATGGCAGGACATGGGTATCACAATCAGCATGGCAAGACATGGGTATCATTGTAATGGTATGGCAAGACATGGTTATCACAATAGCAAGGCAAGACATAGCTATCACAATCAGCATGGCAAGACATAGGTATCACAATCAGCATGGCAAGACATGGGTATCAAAATCAGCATGGCAAGACATGGGTATCATTGTAATGGCATGGCCAAACATAGGCATCACAATAGCATGGCAAGACATAGGTATCACAATAGCATGGCAAGACATGGGTATCACAATCAGCATGCAGGACATGGGTATCACAATCAGCATGGCAAGACATGGGTATCATTGTAATGGTATGGCAAGACATGATTATCACAATAGCAAGGCAAGACATAGCTATCACAATCAGCATGGCAAGACATAGGTATCACAATCAGCATGGCAAGACATGGGTATCAAAATCAGCATGGCAAGACATGGGTATCATTGTAATGGCATGGCCAAACATAGGCATCACAATAGCATGGCAAGACATAGGTATCACAATAGCATGGCAAGACATGGGTATCACAGTCAGCATGGCAAGACATAGGTATCACAATTAGCATGGCAAGACATAGATATCACAGTCAGCATGGCAAGACATAGGCATCACAATAGCATGGCAAGACATAGGTATCACAATAGCATTAAAAGACATGGGTATCACATTCAGCATGGCAAGACATAAGTATCACAATCAGCATGGCAAGACATAGGTATCACAATAAGCATGGCAGGACATGGGTATCACAATCAGCATGGCAAGACATGGGTATCATTGTAATGGTATGGCAAGACATGGGTATCACAATCAGCATGACAAGACATAGGTATCACAATCAGCATAGCAAGACATAGGTATCACAATCAGCATGGCAGGAAATGGGTATCACAATCAGCATGGCAAGACATGGGTATCATTGTAATGGCATGGCAAGACATGGGTATCACAATCAGCATGGCAAGACATCGGTATCACAGTCAGCATGGCAAGACATAGGCATCACAATAGCATGGCAAGACATGGTATCACAATTAGCATGGCAAGACATGGGTATCATTGTAATGGCATGGCAAGACATGGGTATCACAATCAGCATGGCAAGACATAGGTATCACAGTCAGCATGGCAAGACATAGGCATCACAATAGCATTACAAGAAATAGGTATCACAATCAGCATGGCAAGACATAGATATCACAATCAGCATGGCAGGACATGGGTATCACACTCAGCATAGCAAGACATAGGTATCACAATCAGCATGGCAAGACATAGGTATCAGAATCAGTATGGCTTGACATAGGTATCACAATCAGCATGGCAAGACATGGGTATCATTGTAATAGTATGGCAAGACATGGGTATCACAATCAGCATGGCAAGACATAGGTATCACAATCAGCATGGCAAGACATATGTATCACAATCAGCATGGCAGGACATGGGTATCACAATCAGCATGGCAAGACATGGGTATCATTGTAATGGTATGGCAAGACATGGTTATCACAATAGCAAGGCAAGACATAGCTATCACAATCAGCATGGCAAGACATAGGTATCACAATCAGCATGGCAAGACATGGGTATCAAAATCAGCATGGCAAGACATGGGTATCATTGTAATGGCATGGCCAAACATAGGTATCACAATAGCATGGCAAGACATAGGTATCACAATAGCATGGCAAGACATGGGTATCACAGTCAGCATGGCAAGACATAGGTATCACAATCAGCATGCAGGACATGGGTATCACAATCAGCATGGCAAGACATGGGTATCATTGTAATGGTATGGCAAGACATGATTATCACAATAGCAAGGCAAGACATAGCTATCACAATCAGCATGGCAAGACATAGGTATCACAATCAGCATGGCAAGACATGGGTATCAAAATCAGCATGGCAAGACATGGGTATCATTGTAATGGCATGGCCAAACATAGGCATCACAATAGCATGGCAAGACATAGGTATCACAATAGCATGGCAAGACATGGGTATCACAGTCAGCATGGCAAGACATAGGTATCACAATTAGCATGGCAAGACATAGATATCGCAGTCAGCATGGCAAGACATAGGTATCACAATAGCATTAAAAGACATGGGTATCACATTCATCATGGCAAGACATAAGTATCACAATCAGCATGGCAAGACATAGGTATCACAATAAGCATGGCAGGACATGGGTATCACAATCAGCATGGCAAGACATGGGTATCATTGTAATGGTATGGCAAGACATGGGTATCACAATCAGCATGGCAAGACATAGGTATCACAATCAGCATAGCAAGACATAGGTATCACAATCAGCATGGCAGGAAATGGGTATCACAATCAGCATGGCAAGACATGGGTATCATTGTAATGGCATGGCAAGACATCGGTATCACAGTCAGCATGGCAAGACATAGGCATCACAATAGCATGGCAAGACATGGTATCACAATTAGCATGGTGAGACATGGGTATCATTGTAATGGCATGGCAAGACATGGGTATCACAATCAGCATGGCAAGACATAGGTATCACAGTCAGCATGGCAAGACATAGGCATCACAATAGCATGACAAGAAATTGGTATCACAATCAGCATGGCAAGACATAGGTATCACAATCAGCGTGGCAGGACATCGGTATCACACTCAGCATAGCAAGACATAGGTATCACAATCAGCATGGCAGGACATGGGTATCACAGTTAGCATGGCAAGACATGGGTATCATTGTAATGGTATGGCAAGACATGGGTATCACAATCAGCATGGCATGACATAGGTATCACAGTCAGCATGGCAAGACATAGGCATCACAATAGCATGGCAAGACATGGTATCACAATTAGCATGGCAAGACATGGGTATCATTGTAATGGCATGGCAAGACATGAGTATCACAATCAGCATGGCAAGACATAGGTATCACAGTCAGCATGGCAAGACGTAAGCATCACAGTAGCATGGCAAGACATAGGTATCACAATAGCATGACAAGAAATAGGTATCACAATCAGCATGGCAAGACATAGGTATCACAATCAGCATGGCAGGACATGGGTACCACCCTCAGCATGGCAAGACATGGGTATCATTGTAATGGCATTGCAAGACATGGGTATCACAATCAGCATGGCAAGACATAGGTATCACAATCAGCATGGCAACACATAGGTATCACAATCAGCATGGCAAGACATGGTATCAAAATCAGCATGGCAAGACATGGGTATCATTGTAATGGCATGGCAAGACATGGGTATCACAATCAGCATGGCAAGACATAGGTATCACAGTCAGCATGGCAAGACATAGGTATCACAATCAGCATGGCAAGACATGGTATCAAAATCAGCATGGCAAGACATGGGTATGATTGTAATGACATGGCAAGACATAGGCATCACAATAGCATGGCATGACATGGGTATCACAGTCAGCATGGCAAGACATAGGTATCACAATCAGCATGGCAAGACATAGGTATCACAATCAGTATGGCAGGACATAGATATCACAATCAGCATGGCAAGACATGGGTATCATTGTAATGGTATGGCAAGACATGGGTATCACAATCAGCATGGCAAGACATAGGTATCACAATCAGCATAGCAAGACATAGGTATCACAATCAGCATAGCAAGACATAGGTATCACAATCAGCATGGCAGGACATGGGTATCACAATCAGCATGGCAAGACATGGGTATCATTGTAATGGCATGGCAAGACATGGGTATCACAATCAGCATGGCAAGACAAAGGTATCACAGTCAGCATGGCAAGACATAGGCATCACAATAGCATGGCAAGACATGGTATCACAATTAGCATGGCAAGACATAGGTATCACAATCAGCATGGCAGGACATGGGTATCACACTCAGCATGGCAAGACATGGGTATGATTGTAATGGCATGGCAAGACATAGGCATCACAATATCGTGGCAAGACATGGGTATCACAATAGCATGGTAAGACATAGGTATCACTGTCAGCATGGCAAGACATAGGTATCATCGACATCGAGAGAGCTTCATCTTCTAGATCTTCATCGAGAGCGTCATCTTCTAGATCTTCATCATCCATGATCATCATCGAGAGTGTTATCTTCTAAATCTTCATCATCCATGATCATCGTCGAGAGCGTCATCTTCTAGATCTTCATCACCCATGATCGTCGTCGAGAGCGTCATCTACTAGATCTTCATCACCCATGATCATCATCGAGAGCGTCATCTTCTAGATCTTCATCATCCATGAGCATCATCGTGAGCGTCATCTTCTAGATCTTCATCGAGAGCGTCATCTTCTATATCTTCATCATCCATGATCATCATCGTGAGCGTCATCTTCTAGATCTTCATCGAGAGCGTCATCTTCTAGATCTTCATCATCCATGATCATCATCGAGAGCGTCATCTTCTAGATCTTCATCATCGATGATCTTCATCGAGAGCGTCATCTTCTAGATAAGTTTTTTTTTCATTATGGTGGTCTCCTTTCGACCTCATCCCAGTAAAATTGTTTGTTCCAGCACAACACCATCCTATCTAACTAAGTACACCCGGCAGAGGGTCGGGTGGAGGGAAACGGCACCTCTCTCATGGCGTCGTTTTCCTTCGGTCAATTAAGAAACAGTTAGGGACATGTACTAAATAAGTGTTTGTCACCCGGGGGCCTGGTCTAGTAATGGACCTCCCCCGGTAAAATTGTTCCTTCCAGCACGACACCATCCTATCTAACTAAGTACACCTGGCAGTGGGTCGGGTGGAGGAAAATGGCACCTTCGCAGGGTGTCATTTTCCTTCGGTCAATTGAAAACGAATAGGACATGTACTAAATAAGCGTTTTTTTCCATGATGGCGGTCTCCTTTAGACTTCATCCTGGTAAAATTGTTCGTTCCAGCACAACACCATCCTATCTAACTAAGTACACCCTGCAGAGGGTCGAGTGGAGGGAAACGGCACCTCATGGCGTCGTTTTCCTTCAGTCAATTAAAAACAGTTAGGGACATGTACTAAATAAGTGTTTGTCACCCGGGGGCCTGGTCTAGTAATGGACCTCCCCCGGTAAAATTGTTCCTTCCAGCACGACACCATCCTATCTAACTAAGTACACCTGGCAGTGGGTCGGGTGGAGGAAAATGGCACCTTCGCAGGGTGTCATTTTCCTTCGGTCAATTGAAAACGAATAGGACATGTACTAAATAAGTGTTTTTTTCCATGATGGTGGTCTCCTTTAGACTTCATCCTGGTAAAATTGTTCGTTCCAGCACAACACCATCCTATCTAACTAAGTACACCCGGCAGAGGGTCGGGTGGAGGGAAACGGCACCTCGCTCATGGCGTCGTTTTCCTTCGGTCAATTAAAAAACAGTTAGGGACATGTACTAAATAAGTGTTTGTCACCCGGGGGCCTGGTCTAGTAATGGACCTCCCCCGGTAAAATTGTTCCTTCCAGCACGACACCATCCTATCTAACTAAGTACACCTGGCAGTGGGTCGGGTGGAGGAAAATGGCACCTTCGCAGGGTGTCATTTTACTTCGGTCAATTGAAAACGAATAGGACATGTACTAAATAAGTGTTTTTTTCCATGATTGTGGTCTCCTTTAGACTTCATCCTGGTAAAATTGTTCGTTCCAGCACAACACCATCCTATCTAACTAAGTACACCCGGCAGAGGGTCGGGTGGAGGGAAACGGCACCTCTCTCATGGCGTCGTTTTCCTTCGGTCAATTAAAAAACAGTTAGGGACATGTACTAAATAAGTGTTTGTCACCCGGGGGCCTGGTCTAGTAATGGACCTCCCCCGGTAAAATTGTTCCTTCCAGCACGACACCATCCTATCTAACTAAGTACACCTGGCAGTGGGTCGGGTGGAGGAAAATGGCACCTTCGCAGGGTGTCATTTTCCTTCGGTCAATTGCAAACGAATAGGACATGTACTAAATAAGTGTTTTTTTCCATGATGGTGGTCTCCTTTAGACCTCATCCCGGTAAAATTGTTCGTTCCAGCACAACACCATCCTATCTAACTAAGTACACCCGGCAGAGGGTCAGGTGGAGGGAAACGGCACCTCTCTCATGGCGTCGTTTTCCTTCGGTCAATTAAAAAACAGTTAGGGACATGTACTAAATAAGTGTTTGTCACCCGGGGGCCTGGTCTAGTAATGGACCTCCCCCGGTAAAATTGTTCCTTTCAGCACGACACCATCCTATCTAACTAAGTACACCTGGCAGTGGGTCGGGTGGAGGAAAATGGCACCTTCGCAGGGTGTCATTTTCCTTCGGTCAATTGAAAACGAATAGGACATGTACTAAATAAGTGTTTTTTTCCATGATGGTGGTCTCCTTTAGACCTCATCCCGGTAAAATTGTTCGTTCCAGCACAACACCATCGTATCTAACTTTTCCTTCGGTCAATTTAAAAACAGTTAGGGACATGTACTAAATAAGTGTTTGTCACCTGGGGGCCTGGTCTAGTAATGGACCTGCCCCAGTAAAATTGTTCCTTCCAGCACTACACCATCCTATCTAACTAAGTACACCTGGCAGTGGGTCGGGTGGAGGAAAATGGCACCTTCGCAGGGTGTCATTTTCCTCCGGTCAATTGAAAACGAATAGGACATGTAATGTCTTTTGGGCACTGTTCTTTTGTACATGGACTAAGATCCTCTTTTCTGTCTGCAGTGTCCTTGGCTCCTGGTGAACCTGTGCGTTGGAGTGATCACCCTTGGAATGACTGTGCAGCATGACTTCCTGTTCTGGGCTGAGTTCTGTACCTTAGATGAGCCTGTGTCATATATCCCTGTCTTTCCAGTGCACAGTTCCTGTTTTCCGGATACTTTGGATACAAATGATGGTAAGTACAGTGTTTTATCCATTTGATCCAGTGATCTCAGAGTACTTGGTGAAAGTATACCCCCAAGTGTTTTACTTTTGTTTTCAGAGATGATCCAAGTCTGTTATTGAGTCTGTGTATTGTTGAATGCACTCTTGCCTCAAAGTTTCTTGAATAGTTGACATTTTTAGGTACGGAAACACTGATTGATCTGTTCACAGCCTCACATTTCTGCGTGTTTGTATTAAATTGCAGTCTTTGTACAACATCACAGGAAAGTTTCATTTTCAGCACTTCCAGGAGAATATTCTTATCATTTTCTGTCATGTTTAGATGAGTCACTTGATGATGGCCCATTGTCTGCCATATCCATTTCATTTAGCTGTACAGTAGCTTGACCTACAATGTTGGAAGCCCTTTACATAGATGTTCTGCTAGGTGGTGGAATGTAAGAGGCTGCAAGTAGGTATCTAGCCCTGGTGTTGCCCATTGATGTATCCTGTAGTCCAGCTTGACACGTCAATTTTACAGCAGCAGGATTTGGCTCAGGTTTAGCTGTTTTTATCTCGTCATACAGCTTATACTCTGGTGACTTAAAACTGCAGTTTTTACACATCATAGTATGCTTCCAAGCAAGTCCCCACTTTGTTTCATTAGCAATTTTGAAATCAGGTCTCACATCTGTTGTCTTGATTTCCATGATGATGGATGATATCATTCCAGATTTCCACATTTTTATTCATACAGATCATACATGTCCCCTCATGCTGATTCACTTCTGTCTCTTTCAGGGTCAGTCTTGCTTTGGATGATGGCCGTAGAATTCTAGCAGACCCAGGTGTGCCATTACAGTCTGGTGCCACAACTGACTGGAGACCCCCACCTGTCGGCTTCGTCACTGCCATGAGAGAGAACTTGTCTGCATCCATTCTTCTGGTCACTTGAGCAGATGCAGCACTGGAACTTGGTAAACTATCATCAGTCAGAAATCTGACCCCTTTGTTATGTGGAATATTTCCTGGTTTAAAGAAAGTTTTCTTCTTCTTGGTGTACCCTTTCATGGTTTCAGTTAAAATAACTGCATGTAAAAGTACAAGAATTAGCCTCTCTCCCCCTTATATAACTGGGAAAAGGTGTGCTGCCCTGGTATCATAGAACTTCACGAACTCGTCAATAACATTGGAAGCTGAACATCTAAGAGCTCCTCCCCTTAAGGGGTGAAAATTACATCACTACCTTAGTTACTACCCCTAACTAGCGTATTCAGATGCCACCAGATTTCAGGTGCTACCTATTATTGACAGGCCCTGGTTTAATTACTTCACACCTGATAAGGAAAACCATTGATGTTTGTGATAAAGGATTGGAGACATGTTGCAAAAGAACAAAATTTGTCATTTTACATTTTCATGAAAATTTAATTTAAATTCAAATTTTGAAATAAAAATATGTATCCTATTTTAAAATGGACTCTCCACTGAGAGTTTAGCAGCCAGGTTTAATTTCTAGTAATTTCCAGATTTGTATGAAGACTAAAAACTAACTACAGTTTATTTCAAGTGTTTATCTCAATTAATAAATTCACCATTCAACTTTAAGTTTTGTGAATTGTTCACAGTCGGCCATTTTGAAATTCATACTGTTTGTAATACAATGGTGTCAGATAAAATTTATATGCATGCATCAAATTCATTGAAACTTTGCAGCAGTATTTCAGACACATTTATTTGAGTTTTTTTCCATTCAGGTGAAAATTTCTGACCCTGATAGGAATCGGGACACAATTAATACTTCCGGTTCAGTACCTACGAATGTAGTCCGAGTCTATTTTTAGATCCTTTTTTCCTCTCTCATTTTGGTGGTGATGTATGCATTAGATTTAGTCATTCTTAGTATTGATTTAAAGGAAATTGGTTATTGTTTAGAATATGAGCATTATAGTGTGGTTGTCTGTGTGTATTTTGGCGACAGTGCACAGTGAGTAATTAGGCATTGGTGCTGATCCGCAAGTGAAATCTGTGACTCATTGCACGTTGCTTTGTTTACAGTCCAGCCATTCACAAGAATGCCGGTTAACCTTTGACAAGAATTTCAGCGCGAGTTCATCTTTGAAGATACTTTACAGCAACATATGATTTATTAGGATTTGGGCACAGTGGAAAGTTCAGTACTGACAAACAAATGTAGAGACTATATAGGAAAATTAATTGTGGTCTAAGGCCTGTCAGTAAGGAAGGTTATAAAAGTTAAAATTGTTATCCTGAGTTTATTATTCAAGGTAGATGCATGAAATTTGGACATTTTGTGTATATTGACTTTAAAAATAGAACTATGAAATTAAAAATTAAAAAATTTAAATATTTTTTAAAATTTAAATTAATTTTTGAAATAAAATTAAAATTTTAAAATTTTTGTAAAAATAATGTACATGTATTGAGCCTATGGGGTTGATACTCAGTATTATCACCATGTATGTATTTCTACATCTTATAGAAGTTGCAAAGGTGGATATTTTTGAAATTCTGTCAGAGAAAATCTTGTTCAATTCTGTGCCAGAACCTAACAGTACTTGCATATTCTGGACAGGCAATGTAACATCAAATAGGTTATATGGGCTATTGTCATATAGAGACCCTGAGACTAACATTTGGAAAAAGAAACCTGTCCATAGACTGGCATTCACAATAAAGATGAGAAGTGTAAACATTCCAAAAGAGTTAGATGCATCGCATTTATGCCACAATAGTTTGTGTGTGTGAATGCGGATCACCTCAGCCTGGCAGCCCATCATATCAACAACAAATAGGCAGTACTGCATAGGATATGGGAATTGTTTTGGACATGGTGAATTTCCAAACTGCATGCTACAGTTGAAATTGTGATATGGAAAAATTACAGGTATAATGATATGCCCTGCACACCCACCCACCCACCTACATCCATATAGAAATGTACATTAGCATGACATGGCTGGCTTGCTGGTTGCATGGTTAAATGGGATTAGTTGATTGATTGATTGATTGATTGATTGATTGATGAGTAGATTTATGCATTGCTGATTGTTTGTTTTGAGCAAGGAGGATGAAAGAAAGAAAGAGAGACTGGTCTTTATTTTATTTGACTATGCTGGTATGACAGTTTTATCTTAAATCATACATACACTATTTCATTCATTCATTCATTCATTCATTCATTCATTCATTCATTCATTCATTCATTCATTCATTCAATGCTACATTCATTCATTCATTCATTCATTCAGTCAGTCAGTCAGTTCATGTTATTTTAGAATATGTTTGTTTGTTTGCTTGTTTATTTCTTTATTTATGTCTTGATATTCTGAGAAAACTGTTTCGACCTCTCCATAGGTCTCATCAGGTGGTAACAGGTAACACAACTGCACATAACATGCGTTGTGTTACCTACGGATTTCCCCACGACAGTTTTCCTTTCTGTATTATGTGTTTTTCATTGTGTCTTTTGGGGACTGTCCTTTTGTACATGGACTAAGATCCTCTTTTCTGTCTGCAGTGTCCTTGGCTCCTGGTGAACCTGTGCATTGGAGTGATCACCCTTGGAATGACTGTGCAGCATGACTTCCTGTTCTGGGCTGAGTTCTGTACCTTAGATGAGCCTGTATCATATATCCATGTCTTTCCAGTACTCAGTTCCTGTTTTCCGGATACTTTGGATACAAATGATGGTAAGTACAGTGTTTTATCCATTTGATCCAGTGATCTCAGAGTACTTGGTGAAAGTATACCCCCAAGTGTTTTACTTTTGTTTTCAGAGATGATCCAAGTCTGTTATTGAGTCTGTGTATTGTTGAATGCACTCTTGCCTCAAAGTTTCTTGAATAGTTGACATTTTTAGGTACGGAAACACTGATTGATCTGTTCACAGCCTCACATTTCTGCGTGTTTGTATTAAATTGCAGTCTTTGTACAACATCACAGGAAAGTTTCATTTTCAGCACTTCCAGGAGAATATTCTTATCATTTTCTGTCATGTTTAGATGAGTCACTTGATGATGGCCCATTGTCTGCCATATCCATTTCATTTAGCTGTACAGTAGCTTGACCTACAATGTTGGAAGCCCTTTACATAGATGTTCTGCTAGGTGGTGGAATGTAAGAGGCTGCAAGTAGGTATCTAGCCCTGGTGTTGCCCATTGATGTATCCTGTAGTCCAGCTTGACACGTCAATTTTACAGCAGCAGGATTTGGCTCAGGTTTAGCTGTTTTTATCTCGTCATACAGCTTATACTCTGGTGACTTAAAACTGCAGTTTTTACACATCATAGTATGCTTCCAAGCAAGTCCCCACTTTGTTTCATTAGCAATTTTGAAATCAGGTCTCACATCTGTTGTCTTGATTTCCATGATGATGGATGATATCATTCCAGATTTCCACATTTTTATTCATACAGATCATACATGTCCCCTCATGCTGATTCACTTCTGTCTCTTTCAGGGTCAGTCTTGCTTTGGATGATGGCCGTAGAATTCTAGCAGACCCAGGTGTGCCATTACAGTCTGGTGCCACAACTGACTGGAGACCCCCACCTGTCGGCTTCGTCACTGCCATGAGAGAGAACTTGTCTGCATCCATTCTTCTGGTCACTTGAGCAGATGCAGCACTGGAACTTGGTAAACTATCATCAGTCAGAAATCTGACCCCTTTGTTATGTGGAATATTTCCTGGTTTAAAGAAAGTTTTCTTCTTCTTGGTGTACCCTTTCATGGTTTCAGTTAAAATAACTGCATGTAAAAGTACAAGAATTAGCCTCTCTCCCCCTTATATAACTGGGAAAAGGTGTGCTGCCCTGGTATCATAGAACTTCACGAACTCTTCAATAACATTGGAAGCTTAACATCTAAGACCTCCTCCCCTTAAGGGGTGAAAATTACATCACTACCTTAGTTACTACCCCTAACTAGCGTATTCAGATGCCACCAGATTTCAGGTGCTACCTATTATTGACAGGCCCTGGTTTAATTACTTCACACCTGATAAGGAAAACCATTGATGTTTGTGATAAAGGATTGGAGACATGTTGCAAAAGAACAAAGTTTGTCAACTTGAGTTTTTAAATTTTCATGAAAATTTAATTTAAATTCAAATTTTTAAATAAAAATATGTATCCTATTTTAAAATGGACACTCCACTGAGAGTTTAGCAGCCAGGTTTAATTTCTAGTAATTTCCAGATTTGTATGAAGACTAAAAACTAACTACAGTTTATTTCAAGTGTTTATCTTAATTAAAAAACAATTTTGAGATTGGTTTCAAATTGAAAAAGTTATATGGGCAGCAAGAAAAATGGTATATATTACATAGAAAAACAATGTCCAGATTTGTCAGAGCCCAGTCAGCATGGAGTAAGACAAACACTGGAAAATGTGTACTACATGTATTTCTTTCTTTTCAATGAAACTAAATGAAGATATGTGTGAATCTCTGGAGCAGCTGCACCAATCCTAATGGCCACTTAAAACTGGTTCCCCTTGCATAACCTCCAAACTAGCACCCTAGGATGTCCTCTTTAACTGTTATACATCACCATTATCAACAATGTTTAAAAGACCATTACAATATTTGAGGAACGAGTGGTTTAACCAGTATATCGGTATACTGTGACTGTACTACATTGCCAATAAACAGGTTTTTGAGTTATTTCAATAAATACTATCCAAATTTCTACTTCAGCCTTAATATCTTTCGTTTTGAATTTTTTTACTGTTTCAATGTATGTTATTCTAACCCCCAACCACCCCCCAAACACTTCCTAAAGATGTGTCCACTGAGAAAATCATGAAGTACACATTATATCTCACCTTGTGGACATTAAGCATGAAGTCTTGTATAATGAACACAACATACCTGAATAACAACAAATATTCAATCTATTCGCAAAAATAATTACTTGGAAAAGCATGTCTTGGTAGGGCCTTCTAAAAGATTACAAGAAAAACAATCGTGACAGATTGCATCCATGTCAGACTGCAATGGGTGTTTTGATTGCACTGCGCACTTTGTGATGCATTCTTGATCTCGCCACCAACCCCTGCAACTCTCTGAACAAGCTGACATTTTTGTGCAGAATCCATGGTAAATCTGCATACACCCTAGTCATTTTGCAGAATGGACTTTTTCTAATTATAGATACCATCTCTCATAGTGGTTATTGGATTGATAAATGCTCAGATTTAAGGTCTCTACCATCTGTTTTCAAACTGGACTTATGACTTTTTACAAAAATAGAAAGAATAATGCTGGTACTAGCCCATCTTATGTGTACTATAGTTGCCAATGTGGCTAGAGTTGATAAAATGCAAATTAAACAGTAGCCTATCTCATGCATCTTAGACTCGTCCATGTGTAAGGATATTTTCCAATCATTGTTCACTTCAAGAGATTTCAAAGAAATTAAAATTATATGATACTTTAACTTCTTATTCACTCTTGAATGTTATTTCCACTTTCTACTGATTTTCCCAATATACTGCAATATGTATCACAATACACTGTCCTGTATTGCAATATATAGCAAATACAAAATTCTCGTTATACCCACCCTTACAATTTTTATTTATGATCTACACTTCTTTAGACAGTGATCAAAAGTCTTAACCTGTTCACTTTCTGCCTTTCAATTTTGTGCATAACTACTAAGCACAGGAAAAAGTTACAAGCTGAAAGCCTGAAAATATATGTTTTTAAACAGATGTTGATAGAAAAATGAAATGAAAGTCAAACACAGTAAATGAATAAATTGACACCTCATATATACAGTGTTTCCCTCTACCCTCATTTGTGCATCAGAGTCCCCCAAATTTTTAATCTGATCCCCAGTTCTGACACTAAGGGGATTTTTTTACTCTCAATCTTGTACCCCTAGGGGAAACACTGTGTATATATATATATATATATATATACTATTATTTTAGGTGGGTTATGGGGCGATTCGTTGTCCTCAGACTCACGTAGTGGGCAGATAATAATATAGTGGGCAGATTGGAATCTGCCCACTACCCACGTCATCTTTGTCTGCACTATTATCACAGATTTCAATAAAATAATCATTTATAATCTTTCTAGATCTTAAATCTGCTAGAAACACTTATCTACAACACAAGTGATTGATTTTTTTCCTGTTTAATTACGATTTCTAGTGTATTGAATTGAATTGAATTATATTCTTGAGTTACTTCCCATTGGGAACTAAAGCTTAACAGGCACCGCGAAAGATTGACCCGGAAGTAATACGTTACATATTGTCTGCCCCTTTTCATTTGAGGGATCTCAACTGCCCAGAATGTAAGTAGCAGGATGAAAAATCTGCCTATAAGTCGCCAACAGCCACCATACATATATATATATATATATATATATATATATATATATAGTTACCATGCAATATTTGTTTTTATAGAAGAAGTATTCAGCAGTTAGAACTCTCAACATAACGCATTTTGAGTGATATATTTTAAAATATCGTGATAACTGGCCTCTAGCCACGACAGTTTCGTCTTTCACTGTACTAATTATTTTATGAAAAAAGAAAACTATATGTTCATTCCATATGCTGTTGACTGTACTCTCCAAATAATACTCTGTCAAGGGGGTTTAGAGTATCACGCAGGTACAGATACAGTACAGTCAATTGCTCCAACACTTGGAGTTGGAGGTGGGGTGGAGGGAAGAGGAACTCGTGTACACACGTATTAAAAAGGATAATAGGCAAACAATTACGGTTGGTGGTAATTAATCCAATACCGACGTTTTTCTGCCTTAGTTATGTATTTGAGCATCTCTTTTAGGTAATAAACTTGACACCTGAATAACACCAGCTGTACAATCAATTTGCAAAGTAATAATTTGGAAATGCTACTGTCTTGATAGGACTACGCCACATTTATTTTAGTCAAGGAAAAACAATTTATATATTGCATCGTAGTTGGACAGCAAGGGGTGTTACAGTTGCATCACATATGCTATAATTTTGCTACCTACTGGGACAACCCATGCAACTGGAAATTAATATGTTAACTGTCCAACATTTTTGTGCCAGATTCCATTGAAAATCTTCATATACCATAATAATTTTGCAGAATGGACTAATCCAAATTATGGTCATTTTATTGGAATATACTAAAATGTTAGGTTTGTACAATTTGTTTTCAAACTGAATTATAGTTTTTGATAAGAATTTTTTAAAAAATGCCAGTACAGTATAAGCTTATTTTGCACTTTCGACAAGTTTTAAAATGACACCATTCCCTCCCTGTTACTGGGGTAGTGACTTAGTGGACTAGTATACTGGATGCATGGTCATTGGGTCGCCAGTTTGAATCCTGCACCGGTTAATTGGGTTGGCTGCTGTGGGTCTCGGAGCAAAGAACTTTACTCCCCTAGCCTTAGCACTGAATAGTCAAAATGTGATGATGCGCCTTTAACCACAATTGCCAGCCAATCGATTTGTGTAATGTAGGCCCTTAATTCATGGCAGCTTAAGAAGGATTACTATTAGTTAGAACAAGGTCTGACAAATAAAAATAGATTTTGCCAAGTCATTAGGCCAAGAAAGGCCATGTTTTTTTTCTTTTTTAACTTGATTCTTGTTCTTGTGTAAATAACTTCTAAAGATCTTATGATACTTGTTTTTATAACTGGTAGAGTTGCCAGGTTGCAAATGCTGTTGTTTTTTATTTTAGAATATCCTCCCATTCGGGAATGTGATAATTTGAATATTTTTATCCTGTTCAGAACATTATATTAACAGTGCAACCATGCCATTACCACATAATTTCTTTCTTTGGCACATCTGTTTTTATGTTCAGGGGCCTTCTTGGTGCATCATGTAATTTAATTCTCTGTTCCACTCATTAAATTCAACAGTCAATCACTATTTAAGAAAGTAACCTAGCACTTTACCAATTTCATCTACTTCTAACAGTTTACTGTTTTATCAAAAGATCAAAAATTTGGTTCTAATGAATGACATCACATACTTCCCTCGTCTTGGTCATTAAGATGTTTGCTTTGTGTCTTCCTTGCTGTATCCTTGGTCAAGGTATATAACTCCCATTGCCTAAGCACAATATAACCTTCATGTGTCGATATGTCAAACAACACCAATAAACTCTGATACATTTGCCCCACAATTACTATAGCTTGATAATGTACGTTTACCATCATCAAAACTATACCTTAGAATAAACATGCTTTTCAGTGCAGCTTGAATGTTGTTTACTTTTTTATGTTTGTAATATTGAATCCAAGTATACTTATATTTAAAGTAAAATCTATTCATGCTGTTAATAACTTGGTGACTTTTCTTCATTATTGTTATACAATGCAACAAATTGTTGGCAGGTGTGAATTTTTGTGTTTGTTGTTGATGGGTTGTCTGTTGATAAAATATCATGTCATTGAGATTGTGTATTGGCCATAAATGTCACATTCATAACATCACCTTTTGGCAAGTTGTTTTTGAGAATGATTATTATTCAAGAACAACTCATCCTCAGCCAATTTGTCCCCAGATAGTTTGTTCCTTAGGAATTCATCCCCTTGAGCCATTCATCCCATGGCAATTTGTCCCTTTCCAAATATTATCATATTGAAACAGCCTCTCATGAACTTGGGTGCTATGTATGTTAAATAAAAATAGATAGATTATATTAATAACTGTTATGATATATTCTGTGATTTCCAAATTCTATTTAATAATCATAATAATAACATAATCATAATAATAATCATAAAAAAATAAAAAAGTGTGTTCAATAATATAAAACTTTAGATATAATTTTTAAAAATTGCTATTAATCTACCTGTCCGTCTGTTTTTAATCTATCATATTTTGCTCATATACCTACCTACCAATAAAAATATCTATCAGACATGGCATACACACAGACACACATACATACATACATACATACACAAGCTCCTCAAATGGCAATGTTTGGTATACTTGACCAACAAATGGGTCCAAATGACTATTTGCCAACTCGATATGTCAGTCATCAGACATGAGATGTCCATAATTATCCCATGCAGTTATTTGGAAATATTGACATTACATCCAATCCATACACCATGCGCTTTTTAACTAGATTGTGTGGCAGTGGCAGTACCTATCAGACCATTAAAAAAATACTGTATTTTCTCTGTGTCTTTAGAGGCTATTTGTTTTCAGACACCAAAAATTGTTTGCCAAAATAATTTTTAATGTAGTATAATTTTGAGATGATATATTACAAAACAATTTTTCATGAACTTATGTTTTCAGACACAATCTAAAGAGAACTGTTGTTTTATTTTCAAGTAACAGTCTATGTGCGTTTATCAGTAATTGAACAAGTCAAAATTTATCTTAATCGGTCATGAATAGGTAAAAAATTATCTCAGAGAATACTTCTGCTTACTTAGCAAGAAATATTGAATGTAATCATGAACTTACCAATAACTAATTTTGTGACAGTGGTCATGGAAGATATGCCCTGTTCTCTATTTGTTTTGACTGCTATTTTTGTGCAGGTCACCATGTGACAGTGTCTCTGTGTAAAAGTGAGATGCGGAATGGTGATTAAATATGTGTATGATAGTGAATGCATAACACTGTCAGAAAGACTTCAGTAGATGTATTACTCAAGTTTTATTTTATTTTTTGGATGTCAAAATGTATTGGAAAGGTATTTATGATTGTTTATTTTTTAATTGTTTGATTCATTTAACACAAGTGTGATTGGTTGTCAATGTAGACATCATTACACAAGAGATAAACAGGAATATCAGTATTGTAATTAGCAGCCATGATCCCCTATTTTATCTCATCAAACAACAGATAAAAGAGTTGGTATGGATCAATAAAATTACAAGGAATCTCGAAACAAAAGATTCAGTCCCTAATGTGATATGTTTTCTTTTTTCTATAGAACCAGCATATCACGTGGTCACACTGGATCAAATACAGTTATGATAATGCCAGCATTATGGTTGGCAAGAACAGCTCAGTTTTGACCAGAATTCGCTCAGAGAATCCAGCAGGGAAGTTTGAACAACAGTACCATCCAGTCTCAAATGAGAAAAAAAACGAACGCAAATGACACTTGTATTTTCAAACCCCCAACTGAACTATTGATAGTAGCAAAGACTGCATTTAATTAAGACTATATTTCAATGTCCAATAGATTTTAAAGACAGAAAATTAGTGCATTTTTTAATGTCTGTGTGGTTGTGATTCTGTGACTGTGTACACGTGTGTTTGCGTGGTGATGATATTTGACAATGCTAAGTGTACCAACTATATTTTTTTTTGTAAGTGTATTAAATGCTTTAAAGAAAACATGTGATATATTCTTTTATTCAGATTTGAATTTCCAGTCATTTTCTATCGGTTTATATGAAAAGAGCTTATTCTGAATTGGACAATTTTGCTTTGAAGTGGTGGTGAGTCTACTGCCCCCCCCCCTTGGGACCCAAAAACACAGTTTTGAGTCTCAATAACCATCTGGAAATATGGCAGGTATGCTATTGTAAGGCCCTGCATCTGTCTATCGACAATTGCTTTTTACCATCCTGGAGTCTATATTCTGATCCGATTTCAGTCAAACATGGAATATAGGTTTATATCATCAAAATCTCCGACAAATTCAATAATAAGTAAGATGTATGCATATTAATGAATTGATCTTGCACCCGATTGGCTAAACTTGTTACCACTCTAGAGGCCATATTTTGTTATCTGATTTTGACCAAACGTGGAATATATCTGTATACCATTAAGATCTCTGACAAGTTTGATTATGACCAAAAGATCCATGCACGCTAATAAGGTGAACTTGCATCTGATTGGTTGAGCTTGTTGCCACCTATGGAAGCCATATTTCTGATCTTATTTTAATCAAAATTGCAATAGGGGTTTATATCGTTAAGATCTTGGATGGATGAACAAGAGCCACACATTAATCAGATAATCTTGCACCAGATTGACTTAGATTGTTACCACTCCGAAGGCCACATTTCTAATCTGATTTTGATCAGGTTTGGAATATATGCTTAAATCATCAATATCTTGGTCAACAGGGGCAGATCCAGGAATATTGTTGGGGAGTGTAAACAAGAAGGCTTAGGGTCAAGAGGATGGAAACTATGGTGGCGACCCAGGAATCAAAGTCCCTGGAAGGTCTTTCATTGTAAGTGTTTCCAGGACATACTTTTAACCATCTAAACATTTAAAAAAATACTCTTGGAAATGTTGCAGTTGTTTCATGCTAATTATTCTGTGGGTGGGGGTGCATGCCATTAAAGGTCAAGTTAACAATGAGTGAGATCCACACATATTAATGAGGAGATCTTGCATCAAATTGGCTGATCTTGTTACCCCTCTGGAAGCCGTTTTTCTGATTAGATATTTATCTGACATGCAATATGGGTTTTTATCATCAAGATCTTGAATCGATTTGGTATTGAGCGAGATCCACACATATTAATAAGATAATCCTTTACATATGATTGACTGACCTTGTTACCACTCTGTAGGCCAGATTTTTGATCTGATTTTGATCAAACTTGGAATATATGCATATATCATCCAGATCTCAGATGAATTTGATAGTGAACGAGATCAACGCATATTAATAAGGTGATCTTGCACCTGTTTGACTGAACGTGTTACCACTCTGGATACCATATTGCGGATCTGATTTTGATCAAACTTGGAATACCTACTTATATCATTAAGCTCTTGTACAGGTTTGATAATGAGTGAGATGAACACATATTGATGAGTATTGTCTACTCTGGCAAAATTCATTTTTGCCTATTTTAATAACTGCTAAAGTTAATGTACTTTGGACTATTTCAATATCATTTCACGAGCACATGGGAACAACCATTTTGATCAACTGTCTTATTTAGGCAGCCTGTTGTTTCCCTAATGCCACATATTAAGAAATTTGAGTCACAGTAAATGAAAGTAGCATAGAGGTATGTTAACATTCTCTCCACTGGACTTGTTGCAAATGCAAGAAACTTCACCTTAACCAGTCCCGGTTTCAAAAGTATTTAATAACCAGAGCAGAACCATAAAGATAAACGGGCGTTATTATTGTACAATTTAAATTGGTGGTATAGGTGAAACATTGAAATTATGAGCATCTAAACAGTCCTTTTAAATTTATTATGCATTTCTTCCACAGGACAGTATTTGTTGGTCCCAAAGTCGCACAAAAGCCCCCCCCCCCCCCAGCTAATCAGCTAATGAGGAAAAGTGTACTATTTTAAAAATGCATATTTAGCAACCAATATTATGCTAAAGACAGGAACACAAGACTTTCCACAATTATTCCTGAGATGTCATTGATAAAGTTTACAGGTTGAATAGGGATGGAACAGGTCAAGTTCATAGAGGTCAAAGGGTACAATGTTTGCTTATTCTTCCAACACTTAGATATATTTTTTTTAAATTGCTATTAATCTACCTGTCTGTCTGTTTATAATTATATTTTGCTCATATGCCTACCTACCAATAAAAAATATGTTTCAGACATGGCATGCACACAGACAATCATACATACACAAGGTCCTCAAATGGCAATGTTTGTTATACTTGACCAACAAATGGGTTAAAATTAATATTTGCCAACTCGATATATAAGTCGTCGGACATAATTATTCTATGCAGTTATTTGTCCATCATATTTTAACAATCGTTTAAACACCATACAGCCACAAAGCAGAAGATAAAATTGGCATGAAAGCTTTTTTCATGGACTTGCCAAATACCTATACTTCAACAATTGTGCAAGGGTAAATATTGACATTACATCCGATCCAATCACCATGCGCTTTTTAACTAGATTGTGTGGCAGTGGCAGTACCTATCAGACCATTACAACAAAATACTGTATTTTCTCTGTGTCTTTAGAAGCTGTTTGTTTTCAGACACCAACAATCGTTGACAAAATAATTTTTAATGCAGTATAATTTTGAGATCATACAAAACAATTTTTCATGAACTTATGTTTTCAGACACAATCTAAAGAGAACTGTTGTTTTATTTTCAAGTAACAGTCTCAGTGCGTTTATCAGTAATTGAACAAGTCAAAATTTATCTTAATCGGTCATGAATGGGAAATGTTAGCTATTTTAAAAATGGATATTGTATTTTATCAACATAGCAACCAATATTATGCTAAAGACAGGAACACAGGACTTACCACAATTATTCCTGAGATGTCATTGATGAAGTTTACAGGTTGAATAGGGATGGAACAGATCAGGTTCATATAGGTGAAATGGTACAAAGTTTGCTAATTCTTCCAACAGTAGTATAAGGAAGCAAGTGAATCTGCCTTTTCATTTTTCCTTAATTTTGTTACAAATGAATGAAAAGAAACATTTTTGCTACATTTTTCTTTCACCTAGCCCAAGTTTATGTTACTACTGTGTTCTAAAACATTTAATTTCCCCACAATTAAAAACATTTCAGACACAATACAGCCACAAAACATATTATATCAGCAAGAGCAAGATAGTCTAATTGGCTTATTTTTTTATTCATAACATCAATATTAATGTACCAGTTTATTGAGAAAATCATACATGATGATATGAAAAAGAGAAAGCAATTGCACAAATGTTCGTCTTTGTTTTAAAGTTCCACTCTACAGTTTCATAGCTTGCACAGGGTTTGATTTTTAAAGGAAAGGAATTTCCCAGGTTTTCCTCACTGGTTATACTGGCTATTTAAAAAAGACCTTTTATGCGTTAGGTATCATTAAAATAATTTTTAATTTCCATTATTTTGGTGCATGATTGTTGGGTGTAAATCGGGTTATAAAGTATACCGTTTGGCCTTACTTCAGATATGCACCTCTCAAAAGACTCTTATCTCCTCTTGGTCATTTTCACTTCCTGGACTTAACAGGTAAATTGAAGAAAAAAACTAACATTACTTTTATTGTTTTTTTTAAGCTCTACTAATCTTAGAGGAGTGGAGCTTATGGGATGGTCTGTTATCCATCATCCATTCATCATCTGTCTGTCTGTTAGCATATTTGTTATCACTACTTCTCCTAAACTACTTGGAGGATAGCCTTGAAACTTTAAACACACATTCATCCCATGGTCTAGTTGGTCCTAAATGAAAATGGTTCTGCTCGGACATCCAAAATGACTGCCACAGTGGCCATCTTGAAAGTATTGTTATCAGTACTCCTGAATGGATGGTCATATGAACATTGGGTTTCACGAAAAGGCTTCTTATGTTGTCTACTTGGTCCTGAATGAAAATCGTACCTAACTGACATCCAATATGGCTGCCACAGTGGATATCTTGACAATCTTATCGTTACTGCTCCTACATGGATGGTCATATCAACATGGGGTTTTCACTAAAAGACTTCTTATGATGTCTGGTTCGTCCTGAATGAAAATGGTGCTGATCTGACATCTAATATGGCCACCATGGCATCTACTGTTCCTAGATGGATGGTTATATCAACATAGGGTTTTCACTAAAAAAACTTCTTATGCTGTCTAGTTGGTCCTGATTGAAAATCGTGCCAATCTGATGTCCAATATGGCCACCATGGCAGCTATCTTGAAAATCTTGTTATTGCAACTCCTGCGGAATGGATGGTCATATCAATAGGGTTTTCACAAACAGACTTCTTATGCTGTCTATTTGGTCCTTAAAGAAAATGGTGCTGATCTGATGTCCAATATGACCACCATGGCATTCTTCTTGAAAATCTTGTTATTGCCTCTCCTCCTTAATGGATGGTCATATCATCATGGGGTTTTCACTAAAAGACTTCTTATGATGTCTAGTTGGTCCTAAACGAAAATGGTGCCAATCCGACATCCAATATGGCCATCTGAATGGATGGTTGTATCAACATGGGGTTTTCACTAAATGATTTCTTACGAAGTCTAGCTGATCCTAAATAGAAATGGTGTCTATCTGACATCCAATATGGCCACCATGACAGCAATCTTTAAAATCTTGTTAATAACAAGTCTACTTGAACAGAAAGTCATATTGACATGGGGTTTTCATCAAAAGACTTTATTATGATGTCCAGTTGGTCTTAAATGAAAATGGTGCCGATCTGATGTCCAATATGGCCGCCACAGCAGCCTTCTTGAAAATCTTGTTATTGCTACTCCTCCTGAATGGAAAGTCATATCTTGAAAATATTGTTATCTCTACTCCTCTCCAAATGGATGGCTATATCAATATGGGGTTTTCACCAATAGACTTCTTATAATACCTTGTTGGTCCTAAATGAAAATGGTGCCAGTCGTATATCCAATATGGCTGCCACGACAACTGTCTTACAAATCATAAGAAGTCTTTTAGTCAAAACCCCATGTTGAATGGATGATCATTATAACCGGTTTTTCACCAAGTCCTAAATGAAACTGGTGTCAGTATTACTTCAAATATGGCTGCCATGACGACTGACTTTAAATATTGTTGTCACTACTCCCCCTGAATGAATGGTCATTATGACATGTGGTTTTCCGCAAAACACTTTTAATGATGTCTACTTTGTCCTAAATGAAATTGGTGCCAAGTTGACATCCAATATGAGTACCACAGCCACGAATATGAAAATCTTGTTATAGCAGAAGGATATCAGAGATGGTTTTAATACTCGACTGTTAAAAGGAAGAAATTGTCTTATCTATAACTCCTGGAAATTCATTTCGCCCAGTAGAGTGTCAGTCCCATTGAGGGACTCTGGTTATATGTTATAGTTCATTTATTGCCATTTTAGAAGTTATTATTGTCTACTGTGGCAAAATTCATTTTCCCTATTTTAATAACTACTAAAGTTGATGTAAATTGGACTACCAGAAATTTCAAGTTCATTTCACATGTGTTCAGCCATTTTTTGATCCGCTGTCTGCTTTCGGCAGCATGCAGTTTCCCTCGTACCACATATAAAGCCATTTTCATTCACAGTACATGAAAGCAGTATAGAAGTGTCAACATTCTCCGCATTCTGCTTGCTGCAAATGCACACATCACCTTATACCAGTTTGGGCTTAAGAAGTATGTAATACCAATAAAGCAGAACCTTACAGGTTTGTGGTTACATAATTCCTCCTCTTGCAAGAATGATGAAAACCATTTATACAAAATAAATTTTAATATACAAGATGCATACGTGTCAATAGAACAATTTATAAACAGTAGCAAACTAATCCACCTTAGAGATTCAAATGAATAATTTGTAATTTATAACTGAAGAAAAATTATGAAATATAAATATTGTTAGAGGAAATGTACAATTGCAGGCTAGCATGAAGGATCAGAATGTAGTTGCAGAATTTTTTTTTCATGTAAAGCCATGTCTAAGTTTATAAATTTATTTGCAGAGTATTATTTCTAAAAAACTTTGCCACGTTACAATTTCTTAAATATTTGGAAGCCAGTTTAATGTTTGGTGAAAAAATGTCTGACAGTTGCTAGTAGTGCTATGTTAAAGTGCCTGAAACATTTTTCATTATATCTTATCACATATGTTGTGCATTTGTTATCATACTTTAAATGCCAGTACACACAGATTATTTTAATTTGTATTTTGCATTACTTTTAATATTTAAAAAAAAAATACCCCAATACGCATTTCTCCTGAAACACTTCCAGATTTAATTACCAAGAGTAAAAAACCCACGGGTTATAAAACCCTGTGAATTAAAATTTTGGGATGACCCATGGCTATCTTCTTGTGGCTCTTGTCCGTCAAAACCTTCAAGTCCTAGCAAACTCGGGTTCAACCCCCCGCGTCACACTTATATACTCAGCGCTTCAGGGTTTCCTCAAGAACATTACTTTGACGGGCAATTCTATATGAAAAATTCTGAAGGAATAGTGACATTTAGAACAATCAAGCACATCAAAAATTTTCACAAGTGGAAAAGTCCGTCGGACAAGATCCTATGGCAATTCATATGACAAATGAAGAATGAACCGAAGAGCAATGAATTAGAAATGAAGTTGGGGCGTTTTACAAGAATAGATGAGACATATTTCTCGGCATACTCCAGTGGGAATTGAGCCATTCCATGTTACTGGGCTGGGGTTGTGCATGCTGTATACCCTTTTCTCTAGAAATTTTGCTATGGAAAGATGAATACGAGAATGTTTCTCTCTAAACTTTTGGAACAACTTTGATCTCAGAAAGTACTAGGCTGGAAGGTTGGTCTGCAAGCCGTGGAAACCGTAACGTAATTTTGTAATAGAGAAACAATGATGATAAAATTAGTCACTAAACTGTCGAACACTTTACTTATGTTACAAGGAAACCATATCAATCGATCAATTGGACTCGTTCTGTCTTAACAGCCTTAGTATCTACCTACCAACCAACCCATCTCTGATCTCTACCTGTTTAGCTAAGTATCGATATAACAATCTACCTAACTATCTTTCATATATTGATCTATGAATCTGCCTCATTGCTGATTGTATATGTATTTATCAAGCGGTCTTATTCAATATATGCATTATACCGTCATCGTTCAATCATTCTGATATATACTTTTGAGACGTCAGTAACGGTACTGTATGCTTAGCATTAGTAAAGTTTCCAATTGTGCATCGAAATATGAAGGGAGAAAAGTGACACAAACTATGATTCACAAGACTTTTCACGAAGCTTTAAATTAAAGATTAAAACCCATTTATATAAGTTACAAACACAAAACAAGTCTATTATTTGGTCTTAATTAAATGGTCTGTCCCTTAGTTTTAAAGATATTTGTCACAGGGTTCCTTAGTCAGGAGTTTTAATATTCAGAAGGCTTTTTAAGACCAAAGAAATGACTTTATATGAGTTTGTAACCTATATAAAAGGGTTTTAAAAAAATGGCTTTTTATGTGTATGTAACCTATATAAAAGGGTTTAAAAGAAATAGCTTTGTATATGTATGTAACCTATATAAAAATGTCTAAAAGAAATGACTTTTTATGTTTATGTAACCTATATAAAAGGGTTTAAAAGAAATGGCTTTTTATGTGTATGTAACCTTTATAAAAGGGTTTAAAAGAAATTGCTTTTTATGTTTATGTAACCTATATAAAAGGGTTTAAAATAAATGGATTTTTATGTGTATGTAAACTATATAAAAGTGTTTAAAATAAATGGTTTTTTATGTGTATGTAACCAATATAAACGGGTTTCAATCTTTACTAAAGAAAAAGCTTCTGACTATTGAACTACTGACGAATGATCCCAAGTACAAATATCTTTAAAGCTAACGGTCCGACCAATTGTTTTTTTTTTTTTGGTGGTGGGGGGTGGGGGGTGGGGGGTGCGGAGGCGGGGATTTATCCGACCTTTTCTTTGGAACCTGGACTAAACCTCAAGACAATTGTTTAAAACATCTAATGGAATTTCTTTTTTCGGCATAAACCAGGGAATTAATATTTGTTATTTTCCAACCTATTTGAAAGCAGGAAACTTCTCCCCCCATGACATTTAAATGGTTGGTTGCAAATGAATCGTCGCACCAGTAATCGTTCTGACTGTTGACCCTACAATTTTTCAAACTAACGTATCTTCAGATGTTCAGTAGATATATTTTTAAAAAATATTTTGTTTCTCGGTATCGTGATCTGACAAATCGATTACTGGCGTCTGTATCTGTCAAGCGATTTTGTTTTAGCTTATGAGAGAGACAGACAGACAGACAGAGTCAGAGAGAGATCAACAATGGGGCGATCTAAACATGAATGACCTATTTTTAGAACAAGTACAACTATTCCAAAAGTTTTCATTGGCTCAAGACAATGAAAGATTTCAAGTTTATTTTCAAATTTTGTAGAATTTATACAAAAATAAAAATAAATACAAGCAAACATTGTCAAATACAAAGACACAAAGAAGTGCAACCGTTATATTTTTCCGTCTTTTTTGTTTTTTTTTTTTTGTTTTTTTGTTTTGACATATATCAGCGACTCCATAATGTGCATTCTTGTTTGATCGGCTATATCTGCAAGATTAGTTGTCCTGAAAAACCTGGTGCAACAATACCCTATATAGGAAATTCTTTGTTAAGCTATTTAAAGATATGAAAAAGAATAGACCTTCCCTAACTGCTCGAGGATATTCATATTTCCACTGTTATTTATTATCACTGCAATCACCACCATTTAAGATGATGATAATGATGATCACTACCTTGACAATGGTTGCTGCTGCATTTAATTTTAATCACTATAAATCACGAGGTACACGTTAGATTAATCTTGAAAACGTAGAACGACGACCTGTGTGTGGTAAATCAACTATCAAAAATGTAACCCCAACCCACCCACCACCCCCAAAAATGAAAAATGTGTCGAATTTCATATCACGAGGTGACAAATATACATGAGAGCATTGTTCGCCCATTTTCATGATCTAGTTTCCCACTGAGTTCCAAAAACCTGTTCTCTGAACTAAAGTTACGTCATGCTTCAAGACTCTTTCTACAGTCTACACAGTACAAGTTTAGGTGCGTTTGTATTTGCTGTGAATAGAGAACATCCATGCGATTACACACCAACGTACTGAGGACACGACTCCAACCGAGAAAGTTATCGGTTGGAAAAAGGGTAAAATCTTGCTTCTACGAACAAATTTAGCCCAAAAACAATGCAAAAGCATGATTTGTAGGTAGGTCCCTGTTTACACACTTGTTGCTTGTTTCTTGATTTTGGAGTGTATTTTCCTCTAAAGCTGGCCATGCACACGCCCGAAGCCATGTCCTCGATTGCCTGGTGGAAAACTTGTAAAGAGATTTGTGTAGTCAAAATACAGATTTCCTAAATTTATGATCTCTCTTTAGATCCAAATATCAAATACAAATAACAAAGCTAAACAAGAAGACGAAAAGCTAGTGCATTTTTATTAATATTTATTAGATGTGTGTCAACAACGACGGAAACACAAGATACAATCATGATGTACATGTCCAATACAAGCAAATAAATCCATGACGCGTCACAAGAAAGAAGTATATGAAACTACTATTGAAAATACCTACAGATTCCTAGTAGAGTTGTACCAAAATTGCGTAATTATCCTACCCGAATGTAAGGTCAAAATGCCCTGTTTACCGTGAGGTTTCACACGTGTAAAGCAATCGAAAAAAACATCTTGATATGCAACATCTGCATTATTCAATGGACTATAGTTTTCTGAACAGGATAGAACGGCTGTGCAACTCATCACAGATCCTGTTATAATGATATCGAATTAAGACAAGCCGAATTTGGAAGTTACGTACATATAACTTCAATAGATATATAGATATAAATCAAACATTTATCATTAAGATGATCAGTCCCAATAAGAAACATTTCATTTTAGCAATATCTGTCTTTCGTCATCACACTTTAAGACTTGCGACTATATGTGCAAGCAAATCATAAACTGGTGTATGCATTCAATATACTTTTATATGTATATACCTTCGTCAGTTAGCGATTTGATGACTTTGATTTACAGATTATGCATCATGCTTGTATCCATAGTTCTATTGTGAAGGAAGTTTCATTAACTCATGTACGCGTCATGAGGTTGTACACTACTTCCGAGCTCTGTAACATCAACAGCATTTACGATACACCAAAGTGAATGGTATTGCAGAAGAGTCGACAGATGTAGCTCTACAATGATACCAAATAATGTCGACTTTCTACTCGCATTAAAAGGTACAGCGGAAACAACCTAATTTTTGAGACCCGATTATTTGTAGGCCAAAAGGAACCGGAGTTTGTGTCCGGATTGAGACTTTTTACTCAGATATAAAGCAAACCGGTCCGAACTGCACACGGATGGACGTAAATGGCCGAATGGCCGCACACGTCGTTAATCCAGGTAACGAACGAACGAACTGCACACGGACAGGTTAACCTTTGCAAAAAGTAGAATAAGTTTGAGATTTGGAGTAAAAAGTGACCAGGACAAGAAAATCGTGGGTCCAATACGCAAACAAAAAGAAGTAAAAATACAATGTCTTTTATACACCTAAACATCCGGCTAAACGAAAATCTCTCTGAAGCAGGTGTGTTCGGTTACATTCAGAAGTAATCCCAAAAATGCGTTTCCTACCCCCTGTTCAGGCGTAAATTAAAAGAATCTCCAGGGGTTAATGAGTTAAAAAATACACAAAATATAAATACACCAGGCACCAATCTGTGTACAAGTGCAGTTGTGTCAATCATGTATCGTTGCACTTTATTTTGCCTTCCAAATTGTTTAAATGCGTTTTTAGTCACAGCGAAAACACAGACTGTTCTAGGAGACCAGCCTATATACCGTAAATGTATTAGATATTCATATCCTATTGTATCTTTAAAGTAAGGTTAATACACAATGCTACCTGGGGATCACAAAACTGTATAAAAATATATTCGTGTCCCCTGTACAATAGCAAACAGTTATACAAAACACCTTTACAGTGTATCTTGAATTGCCAGATGTATAATTTAAGTTACCTGGAAAGTAAGCTGTGAGATTAGTGTAACATTAAAGTGTATCTTTCTCATTATTAGAGTCAAAAACAATACAAAAGGATAAACTTTTCAAGTATTTATTAGAAAATTATCCCCATCCACTAGTTACTCTGTACATACATGTACTATAATAGATCCAGTTTGAGCAATGTACTTCACTTCTGGAATTATAGATCATCAATGCTATTACACCAGCCGTCAGTGCAATAGTTCTGTTAAATTAGATATGTTGTGTTTTTTTTTTTGTTTTTTTTTTAATTTTTGGTATACTTGTATTTCTTGTGTTGAGATTGATATAAAACACTCTTCAAAATACAATATAAATAACGTTGTATACATCCTCGATTTATTCAAGTAAAGCGGCTTGAAAATGATGAAGTCGCCACGAAATATTTAGTATTTTAAACACAAACATTCTATCATATTGTCAACATTTAATTTGCACGTATGAGAGAGAAAGAGAGAGAGAGAGAAATAGAGAGAGAGAGGATTCATACATACATTATACAACAAAGACATTACTCTTTTTGTCAGCAGAAATAATCATTGACAACCAGGTTAGTTTCATGTTCATGGCATAAACGCTAAAATCCAGCTAACTCCTACGATCTCCAGAGCGGTGCACTATTCCGAAACTTGTTATATCACACTAAAGTCGAATTACATGACAATCAATCAATCAATCAATCAAAAATCAATCAAAATAACTATCACTCAAATAGCAGTGTAATTCCCATACAAAAACTGAGAACAGTTGCAGATAAAACCCTTATGGAGGCTGCAGCTACTTAATACTAATATTATTATGAAGCAACCGCAATACGGTATTAAAATTACTTCGTTTTCTTTGACAAAGTTTTAAGTCATATAGTTAGCGTACATGATATTCCTCTCCAAATAGAACAGTTTTATAATACAGGTCGAGCAACTTCCATTTTCTTTATCTTTTTCTGATATGGCAGTAGATTACTTTCGCATAATTAAATTTTGTAAACGTATATAACTTTTTCAATTTTCAAACGTTTCGATAAATGTGTATGGTAGGTTCCAGATATCTATGTATAATGTTGATGTTAGTTTGTTTTTCAGATCTTGTCAATTACACTACAATGGTTAAAGCAAATTTCGGGCCTTAGTTAAAACAAGAAGTGCCAATCGACAACTGTGAAACCCACTGACAGCGAGACCATTCAGAATATGCAGTGCACTGCTATTATGAACTAGCTAGCATTTATTCACATTCAAGGGCAATCCATCATTCTGAACGAAAATTCGACCCAGTTTGGTTCGGTTTGGTGTTGTACGGCAAAATAACACAATTACGTTATTTAGTACCGAGTCAATTGGGGATAAAGTGCCTTGCCCAGAGGGACACACTAATTTAGCCGACCCACCCAAGCTGATCTGATTCGAACCCACAGCCTTTCGGTCGCGAGTATAGAACCCTAACCACTGAGCAACTGCAGCTCCTAAAATCTGACCCGGACATTCATTCATGTTCAGAAAATCACAAGTATCTACAAAACGAAACACGTGCAACTTGCGACAGTAAATAAAAGCCCCTTTTTAAAGTGTTCATGTAAAATGATATTTTTACTTTTTCGTTCACAATAACTTTTTAAGTATCGATTATTAAAAAATTTCCCCAACTAGTAGTTCTGACCGTAAAGCTTCGCCTTACTTCACAACAAGTGTGCTTTGCCTATAGAATTATATGTATGTTTGTGCAGATAACATGAAGTGCTTATAAATCATGCTGTTTACATCTACGTGTTGGAGCTAGTTTTATGTACATCACCCGAAACTTAAATCGTCAACTTTATGCCATTGAACTAAAACTAACTATGCAAGAATTTATTTCTTCTTTGACGTCTCGTAGGTTTGGACACTGCAATGACCTTATTACTTAACCAACATGAACAACAAAGCCAAGAAAATGCAATGAATCTTATAAGTCAAATGAACATATTATGCATTATTACAATTTATAGTTTTGAACGTATGATGTAGTTGTCTTGGTTTGGGATTTATAAAAAAAAGCAAAAAAAAGCAAAGTTTTCAAAATAATAAGACTTTCCTTTATTTTTTGTTAGATTTAATATTTTCTTTAAAAAAAAATTTAAATGTATCTGGAAAGTAAGCATTAAAAAACACGATACTTTAAAAATGAAATTTGGATCTTGGTCTGAAGAATTTATATATTCTAGGTTACTACTCACGTATTTGTAATTATTCATAAACGAGTGAAAGGTAAACTAGTTTAAAAATGTAAAAGTGCGAGTTTGCTCATTTTGCAGAATGGTTTATTTGCTATTCTCTTGGTATAATTCTCCTAGCTTTAAACTGCAGATAAATAGAACAGAACATTATATAAGGCAGCTGTTTTCAGTGTTAATCTAGCATCTCCATACTGGAGAAGAGGTCATTGAATTAAGGTTTCCATAGTTACACACTAATGAGATAGAGAAGTTTCTCGCACGTATTATTCCTGAGGCCAAGTAAGCTGCCTTCATTTCATAAGTCCTACTAGTGTAGTATAGATGAAATAAGTTTTAAATTGGCACGCGAATTTTAGGGCACGGCAAAATCAAGTTGTCTCTTTTGTAACTAAAGTGTAACTCAATAAAGGATTATAATGACATGTACAATTATATGAACAACAATGTACGATCTTTCACGAGAATCGCAAAAGATTGAAACTATTCAACGTATTTCATAAATTTCATTTGAAATAATCTCAAATGTAAGAGTATGCTATGTGTATGACATGACAAAAATGATATTCAATAAAAAATGCAAGAATAGTGTAGAGAATTGACTTTAAATTACATTCGGATGTATTCGTCATTACGCCTTTAAATTATAAGTCAACATGCCGTTCATTTGCTGTGTTATTGGGTATTATTAAACATGTGTAATATTGGAAAATATCATATGGGTATATTAATCTCAATAGGAGCCACCGTGGCTCAGTGGTTAGAGTCTCAGACCTGCGACCGAAAGGATGCGCATTCAAGCCCTGCCATCGGATCAAATCATAGACCTTATTGGAAAATAATGAGATAACAAGTACATTCTACAAAGACATTGACCTAAACAAAACCGCTGGAACCAATCAAATAAGTTATAAACTGTTGCAAAATATATTTGAAGAAATGTATGTTCCATTGCAAATATTTTTAAATAAATCACTCGAAGCCAGCGTGTTCCCAACACAGTGGAAGCTAGCGTATGACATGCCGATTTATAAGAAAGGAGACAAAACACTATCGTCTAATTACAGACCAATTGTTGACTTCGGCTAAATTATATACACTATTCATACGTCCAATCTTAGAATATACTTCTGAAGTCTCTGGGATAATTGCTCTATTGAAGATTCGGAAAGATTAGAAAGGTGCACGGATTGTTACAGGTCTATACCCATTAGTTCTTCCCGATAGTCTCTTTATGCGGAAACTGTTTGGTTTGCACAACGAAGGAAAAAGAAGAGATTATGCATAATGTATTCTATTATAAATAATCAAGTACCTAACTATTTAAGCGACCTTCTTCCACAAAGGAGATATGACGCATCTCATTATCGTCTACGTAACTATCAAAGTATCACACCAATCTCTACCAGACATTTTATGTTCAGACGACCTTTTACCCATATACGATTCGTCTTTAGAACTCTCTCCCTGACGATATTCGAAATCCTCCAAATCTTTCTATTTTTAAGAACTTTTCTCTGATTCAACTAACGGGTCACCACCCTATTATGCTATTGGCAAAGGTCACCTTAATATCCTACATACTAACCTTAGACACGCAGGTAGTCCCCTCAAACCCTACCTTTACATGGTGAATTTATTTAACTCTTCCACGTGTGCATGTGATTATGATAATGAAGATGTTGAACACTTTGTTTTTCTATTGTCCCTATCTTAATACCCAAAGATCCCAGCTCTTTCGTTCTATCTTTCTGTATACTCCTAGTCTAAGTCTAGATTTATTATTGAAATGTGACGTCGATATAAGTAAAGAAACAAACTCTGTAATATTTCTAAATGTTCATAAATATATCCGCGGAACTAGACATTTTTAGTGCTTACAATTATATTCTAAGTAACGAATCTATAAAATAAACAATAGTGACTGTAACCAGTGCAATGTCTTTTCTCACCCTTCTCGCTCTCTCTCTCTATCTCTCTCGCATTGCTTCTCTATTAATGTATATACGTATATGTCTCTTATGTTTGTCCTTTAAAATGATACATGCCTTTTAATTGATGAAATTTTTGACCTTGTTTTTTCACATATACTCGAATCTTTGTTAAACGAACGGCATCTTTGGACCATTTTTGAATCTTTTGGGAAAAAATCTAGATGAGTTAGACAACTCGTGTCGAATGCCATATTATTAAATTAAATGACAATAAGATATGTTTAAAACAAACGTGTTTAACGGTATTGTAAAATAAAATTTTAGCAAACTACATTGTCTCTTTCTCGCCCTCCATCCCTAACTAATATTAGTTATATTTTGTTTCCGTGGTCCAAGTCCTCCTGGTCGCTAACTTAGAAATTCAGGGTATCTTCAACTTACGACACATAAATTCAAGGGATGAATAGAGTCTCAAGTTTGTATGGTCAGTCTCTGGATTGCACAGGCTTTTCTTTGTTTAGAAAAATAGGCGTGATTAATTCCTAATATGTAAAAGGACATTTGTAACTCGCATTTATGTAGGCTTAGAAGAGTGGAAATAATATACTACCACAAAAGTCTTATTCTACTCCATTTATTCATTTAACATAAAAGGACCCCACCCTCGAAATTAGGCCGAGTATTTATTAAAGACCGTCAATCAGTTAGTGTGTAGAGTTATTGTTTAAATCGGTCTTTATATCCGGCATACACTGAGCGAATAGATCTTGGTCAACAGCCAGCGTCTCGATATGTGTAATAATGTTTGTGTTATATTTTTGTTTCTTTTTTTTTAGTGGTGGGAGGTGTTACGCAGTTAATTGACGTTCACCTTATTATCACAAAAGTCCACTTCAGATTGCTGCATAGTTGTCCATAATACTGTGACTTCATACAATTTTCGTGGTTATGAAATTGCGTGATTTTGCAAGAAAAAAAAATTTCGTCAGTGTATGAATTCGTGTATATGTATCTGATTGTGATAGGGTGCTGTTATCTTCACAGATAAATAATTGTTCGTTCGGTCTTCATATTTGCAGTTTGTAGCAGCTACGGAATCCACAAAAACTGGTACCACCAAATATATTCAATTCAATACAAGTTTTGTCGGCTTTGTATTTATAAGGTGGAAGGGTGAGGGGGTCATTTTCTGTGCTATTCTCTGGTTAGGCATGACGAATTCGCGGAAATGAGTACAAGTCTTTTGAAATGAGCATAAAAGACGCTTATTTCTTTTCCTCCATACATTTACGATGATCTCAAAGGACCTTCATATTTAGGTACAATTAAGACCGTTACCAGGCGTTACTGAGTTGAAAAGATGCCAAGTGAAACGACGAATTACGCCGTGTGCAATGTATAAACCACACATGGCAACTTCTAAAGATAACATTTGGTGTTTTTATTTATTTATTTATTTATTTATTTATTTATTTATTTATTTATTTATTTATCAGAACTCTTTGAGAACCAGAATGCAATTACCGATTACACAGCTCGCCTCTACGAAGCTTTTAGAAGTCTCCAACTGCCATGCATAAGTTAATGCCAAAGTGATCGTGACCTACAAAATGTTGGCCATTGTCACAGGGCATAACATTCATAAACAATAAAGAGTATTCCTTTTTGCGCTATCAAAGCAGCGGAACCATATCGAGTTCATAAAACACAAGGATATTTATTCTTTTTTTTTTTGCAAAAAATTGCTAATACAATCAGATTCAGAAACTATTATTATTGTCCACCCTAGACGCCAGATTTTACAAGGTGGAAATCACTAACTGCCAGTATCCCTGGAGTGACAGCCAGTATGACAACTCTTACAAGTATAGTTCGCGCATCAGTAATTATCTTGAGTAGCCACTGCAGCTGAAATGCATGCAGTCCATTCATCGAATACATATTCATTCACTGTACAATACACATTTTACTTACTAAGAGTAACTTATCACAGTATAAATCTTTAGTCATAAATCGGGAAAGTTTACAACTGGATATGCATATTTATTTCTTTTTTGAACCGCACTGTCATAAAGGTACTTTTGTGAAGGCCAATGTGTAAATGGCATGATGAAAGCTATGTCATGAGCTAAACACAAATAATTAATTATGTTAGTAAAGCATAAATTGTAGGTCGCAGTGACCTTTGGATGTAAGGTGTGTTACTAAGAGAGATGCATTCATTTATGAAGCTTCATAACTTGAAAATGAACAGTACACACGAAATTGACTTTAAACATAAACTCTAAACAAGTCACAGAAGAATAAAATATAGGTCAAATATAACTCTTTTTGCAATACGGGTAAAGTATTTATTAAGATACTTCCCTTCGTCAAGTTTCATGAGTTAAGGTAGGATAGTCTGTATAGAGCATTTCAACCCCCGCCCCCCCCCCCCCGAGGTCATGAGATAAACACAACAGCTTAATGAAAGCCAGTAAAAGGCGAAATATATGTCAGAGTAACATTCATTTGTTTTAATGGTGTGGTACAAACATAAGTGCATTGAAACCGATTAATTGTGTGCATATCATGCAACGCGCAACACTTTTCCTTAGTCTGGTAGTAAAATGAAGCATATATGCAATTAATACTCCTAAGTCCTATTCTTGCACAATTTTCTCCAAAAAGCGAAGAGAAATGAATACGAGGACTATATCAAAGTTCTAATTCCTCTTTTATTTGCTATTTCCACAAATGCAAGGATTATATCAGAGTTCCAATTTCTCTTTTCATCTGATATTTCAATAAATACAAGGAAATATATCAGAGTTCTAATTTCTGTTTTGATGTGATAGTTCCATGCTTATCAATGTACTATGGAATAATATTTCATTTTGGACCTCATATTTGTAATCTCACATCGAAGTCAAGTGTTTACCTTGCTTCATTCTGAAAACTGTAATTATTTCATGTTTGTATTAAGTAATTTTGTTTAGCTATTTCTCGTTTTCTCGTTTCACATAATATTAACAATATCACTACTTAAAGTGTTTGTTGCTTTCGAAAAAAAAAAAGAGAATATTCACTCGCAAAACAAAAATGTGCATAATTAAGGCCTGGTTTGCAATTGTGTTAATTGCTGTTCCCATGGCAATTGTACTCCTAGCTGCGATAGACTGATTTTACTGTAGGGCCAAAAGTTAAACAGAGGTCAAGTCAGCAGCGTAGCTGAATTCGATCAGTTTTATGCTACCTTTGAATCATGGGTTATATATATCGGAAAATGGAAAATATTTTTTCTAAAGTAATATTCGATGTTCTTTCATACAAATGTATCCAGAGGAAAACAAAACACCTTTCTCCCTGATCGTTAAAAAAATGACAAAGTATACGGTCAACTCTCATTTAAACAACATTTCTTACAACGGAATAGTAGCGTTCAGTCTAATATTGGTGAGAACAAACATGTTCGAAGGTAAATGCTATCTTTATTACGAAATATTCAGGTACCGACTCGGACAGCAATTTGCCCGTAACAAACATGCGTATTTTCTTATATGTTGTACTTACTTCCTGGTGATTTTACTTTTACCTGGAATATGTCAGAGAATAACATATACATTCATTATTAGAAACGAGTTTTTATATGAAGGAAAATGTGTATAAGATTTAAAAATAATTACGATTATATCAAATATGAAGTATGTATAGAGTTTGATTTCTGACCAATTTTTCTTACTGCTGCATTGGTTTGCCAACGACAAGACGAGGACCTCTTTTCTAAATTAAAGATACACGACCTTCAAAACTGCATATTCGTAACTACGACAAATTGGTTGGACACGAGCTTGGTCGTTGTAACAAGGGTTGACTGTACTAGAAATACTATTACATTTCCACCAAGCTGTTTAGGAGGACACAGCATTATAGACATACAAAGGTCATCCCCGACTCATTTTTTAAAACATTCATAAACATATTCCAATGCAAAAATTAATTGCTTTGGTTTGGTGTTCACGGCACAGCAACGCGAGATTTAAAATGCTCTCATCTGAAAAATTCGGAATGTAAGAGATCAAACATAAAAGCAACATTTGTCGATTCAGTTTTTACATTTCTGCTGTACAACATGACCACTTAGGATGTACAGGTCTTAATCCCCACAGACAAGAAACATGCAGCGCCGTTCAACAAGGTAAAAGGAGGCAACGGAAAGAAAATCCCATATTATTATTATCGTAGTAGGAGGAGTAGTAATGGTATTAGTAGTCATGACTCGCATAGGTGGATTTTCTGCTATTGTATTTATATTAGACACCTTATGTGTATCCCTGTACGGAATATTTTGGAAATAAATTATTATTATTACCATAATTCATGTTTGAACGGTAAAAAGTCTTGGGTTTTATAAGGAACGTTAAGACGGACGTATAGAATGAAGAACACCAAGACGAAACTAAAATACCGAACGTTTGTTTTCTACTCCCTTCAAAGATTTGGATTCGAGGTTGTTTTGTTTATAGATTTTATTTGTTCACCCTCGTCAAATCCATTTGCAGGTTATAAAGAAGATATTCAGGGAAAGTTTCGTGTCTCTGTCCTGGTTAAGATCTGAAATAATTTCACCGTTGGCACGAAAGTCGACATCAGAAAACCGAAAGTTATAGTTAGAGAAGACATTTTTCTCACAAATTCTATAAATATTCACATTTTATTTGTACCTTCTTAGCACCTAGATCCCAAACTGAAACATCACCTTTATAAAAACCGACCTGAATGCCAACATTTTTAACAAAGGTAAGTGATTGTGTGAAACTGGGTATAGCCTGTAGGGCATTGTTATAATAATAAACGCTGTTGTACAAATTGCTGCAAACCTTCTGAAGGGATTAATATTTTTTTGCAGACATCAGGTAGTATGAGTCGTATGGATGGACGGACTGACGGGCAGTCAGGCAAGGGTACTACTAAGTATCAAAAGTGTATTCCTGTTAGAATAACATTAATAATGCCAATAATAGTACACTGGACGCAAGAAGTATTTGTATTTTGTGAGGAATTGAACAAATTCCTGAAAACACACATACAAGATGAAAACTGAAAGGAAATACACAAGTCCATATTATCTGGAACATTTAATTGTGTGAATTCATTCAACTGCACAGCCGAAAATAAATAAAAACATCATTGCTGGGATTTTTAAAATTTGCATCTTTTAAATATAAATGGTGAAATGAGTTTTGGAACACAAACTAAACAAAATTATCAGGTCAGAGAGAATGTTATTCGTTTAATATGGTCGATAAAACAGCCTCTTGCTTACTTGTCTGCCTGTTTCTACTGTCACCCGTATTTTAGCATACGTAAACCAACCTTGGACATTTGGTACCATTACAAAGATTCCACAATACCTGTATTTTTTAAAAATCTATCTTCATAATTTTCTGGCCGCACTATATACCGTTTATAGGTAATTTTCACATCATTCTATATTTGCACCATTGAAATATAAAAACAGATCTTTTGATACATGAGTTTATTTATGCACGCCATCATCTATTTCTGAGTAAATGTATGGAACCAACAGGCTGTCACCTTGCTGTCTGAATAACAATTAACAATCAATGTAGTACATAGACAAGGGATAATCATATTGCGGTCGTCCTTTGATAATCGGAATTGTTAATGATCTCTCCGATATTAAAATGTGAACAACAAATACGCTCAGAAGAGTATTTTGATTATGCACACTAAGTGTGCAGACCATGTGAACACAAAACAATTTTCATAATTAATTTTTTTCATATTTTTTTAAAGCTAGAAGTTATTTCACCAAAACATGATACCATATCGATGAGATCTATTCACGCAATAAGAAACACATTTCCAAAATCGGTCCTTGTGTAACATGAAGTGCTTATAAATCATGCTGTTTGCGTCTACGTGTTGGAGCTAGCTTTATGTAAGTCACCCGAAACTTAAATCGTCAACTTTATGCCATTGAACTAAAACTAACTATACAAGGATTTGCTTCTGCTTTAACGTCTCATAGGATTGGACACTGCAATGATCTTATTACTTAACCAACATGAACAACAAAGCCAAGAAAATAAAATGTATCTTAAAATTCAAATGAACATATTATGCATTATTACAATTTATATTTTTGAACGTATAATGTTGTTTTCTTCCTTTGGGCCTTATAAAAACTTTTCAAAATAATAAGACTTTCCTTTAATTTTTGTTAGATTTCATATTTTCTTGAACAAAAATTTAAATGTAAGTAGAAAGTTAGCATAAAAAATACGAAACTTTAAAAATGAAATTTGGGTCTCGGTCTGAAGAATTTATATATTCTTAGTTACTACTCAGATATTTTAAATTATTCAGAATGAGTGATGAAAGAGAAACTAGTTTAAAAATGAAAAAGTGCGAGTTTGCTAATTTTGCAGAAGGGTTTATTTGCTATTCTCTTAGTATAATTCTCCTAGCTTTAAACTGCAGATAAATAGAACAGAACATTATATAAGACAGCTGATTTCAGTGTTAATCTAGCATCTCCATACTGGAGAAGACGTCACTGAATTAAGGTTTCCATAGTTACGCACTGATGAGATGGAGCAGTCTCCCGCAGGTATTATTCCCGAAAGGTGAATTAGAGGCCAAGTACACTGCCTGCATTTCATGAGCCCTTCTAGTGTAGTATGGATGAAATTAGTTTTAAATTGGCACACAGATTTTAGGGCTCGGCAAAATGATGTTTTCTCTTTTGTAACTAAAATATAACTCAATAAAGGATTATAATGACATGTACAAGTATATGAACAACAATGTAGGATCTTTCACAAGAATCGCAAAAGATTTAAACTATTCAACGTATTTCATAAATTTCATTTGAAATAATCTCAAATGTAAGATTATGTTATGTGTATGACATGACAAAAATGATATTCAATAAAAAACGCAAATATAGGTTACAGAATTGACTTCAAATTACATTCGGATGAATTCTTTATTACGCCTTCAAGTTATATGTCGTCATGCAGTCGGTTGCAGTGTTTTTGGGTGTTATTAAACATGTGTAATATTGGAAAATATCATATGGTATATTAATCTCGATAGGAGCCATCGTGACTCAGTGGTTAGCGTCTCAGACCTGCGACCGAAAGGATGCGCATTCAAGCCCTGCCATCGGATTAAATCCTCGACCTTATTGGAAAATAATGAGATAAGAAGTACATTCTACAAAGACATTGAACCTATTACCTCCACTTAGACTTACGAACCGATCCTCTAACTTTGCAACAAGTGATCAGGAAAAGTGCGAGCTGCTGAATTCGTAATTTTGCTCTGTTACACGTTTAAAAAATAATGATAAATAGTTACCGCACTTTGAAGTTAGAAATCAAACTTTTATTTCTGACATCATTATACATAAACAAGAAATTATAGATGTAATAACTGCTCTTGACCTAAACAAAACCGCTGGAACCGATCAAATAAGTTATAAACTGTTAAAAAGTATATTTGAAGAAATGTATGTTCCATTGCAAATATTTTTAAATAAATCACTTAAAGATACCGTGTTCCCAACACAGTGGAAGCTAGCGCATATCATGCCGATTTTTAAGAAAGGAGATCAAACACTATCGTCTAATTACAGACCAATTGTTGACATTATCTTCTGATGCTAATTGGACTAATTATATTAGTATGATTATTCAGAAAGCATCGAAATATTTATCTATGTTGAGATCGATAAAATACTCTTTTAAGAGAACAACTTCGGCTAAATTATATACACTATTCATACGTCCAATCTTAGAATATGCTTCTGAAGTCTCTGTGATAATTGCTCTGTTGAAGATTTGGAAAGATCAGAATGGGGAAGAAACAAAAATAAGATGGAAGCTGCACGGATCGTTACAGGTCTGTACCCATTAATTCTTCTCGATAGTCTCTTTATGCGGAAACTGTTTTGTTTGCACAACGAATGAAAAAGAAGAGATTATGGATAATGTATTCCATTATAAATAATCAAGTACCTAACTATTTAAGCGACATTCTTCCACAAAGGAGATATGACGCATCTCATTACTCGTAACTATCATAGTATCACACCAAACTCTACCAGACTTTATATTTTCAGACGACCTTTTACCCATATACGATTGGTCTTTAGAACACTCTCCCTGTCGATATTCGAAATCCTCCAAAGCTTTATATTTTAAAGAACTTTTATTTTATTCAACTAACGAGTCACCACCCTATTATGCTATTGGCAAACGTTACCGTAATATCCTACATAGTAAACTTAGACATTAAGGTAGTCCCGTCAAATCAGACATTTGCATGGTGAATTTAGTCAATTCGTTCACTTGTGCATGCGATTATGATATGAAGATGTTGAACACTTTGTTTTTCTATTGTCCCTTACTTAATACCCAAAGATCCCAGCTCTTTCGCTCTATCGTTCAACACACTTCTTGGCTAAGTCTAGATTTATCATTGAAAAGTGACGTGACTACCCACCTACAATAATATGTCCTTCTGCTTGTTGACCAAAACCGAAACAAAACTTCCCGGGTAATCGTTCTTCATTCCATCAACAAAATTTATCTGTTATTGAGAAATAATTTTTATGCCAAAATACTTAAAAAATATATTTTGAGTACTGCAGTCATTGAAAGTATGTATATGTTCCGAGAGTATACATCAATATCCCCTCCCCCTCGACTAAATTCTCTAATTAAATACATGGATTTATAATATATGTGACATTAAGTACTTCAGATTCATCCGAATACACACAAAAACCCACACCTACTACATAATTTCCTCGTATTAGCTTTACAATAAAGATAAACAATGAGAGCAAAAATACGAGAAAAGAAGAGAGGGGGACGGGGAAACGAACGTGACAAAGGACGGTGCAGTATGTCTGAGACACTAGCCAGGGACTTTGGAGATGTATGGGTCCCTTTTATAAGGCGTACAACACAAAGAAAGAATATTACAAACACAAAAACTTAAACCAAATATATGTATTTAAACATTGTTCTGTTATGGTGAAACCACATAGCTATACAGTATATACAAGTATACATATTTAAGATAAAAACATAAGTAAAGTTTGAATTAAAGTCCCTCTAGAAATTGCCATTAGTGAATATAAAATGTCAATGAAACATTTTTCTTTTAAAGTTTTAAACTCTGGGTAAAATTTATATACTTGCTATGAAACCGTTATAAGTAGCCTTGCTGAGTGTGTCGCACATGCCGATAGGCGCGATAAGTTAATAATACTACTAAAGTACAAAATACTACTACCTGACTTTGACGGGAACATTTTCCTACACATTTTTGAAAAGCAAGCATTTGGAGGAACTCTCTTCAAGTAAATATGGCAGCACTTTCTCGAGGAAAAAGTGCGGTTAGTGTTAAAAAGTTATTTATTGAAGATTGTGTTTTTAATTTTAATTTAATCACTAGCAGCGGCTTGTTAACTGCATCAAACTCTTTACCGTGATCGTTAACAACGGTCGAATGCTACGATATATCAGCTTCCTCTATAATGGCATTTACACCAGACTTCGATTAGAAATTAATAAAAGAACAAGTGCGATCACGTCATGACGTGACTTTGAACCTGTGATCAGTTTCGTCATTTTTGACATCATGACGTCACATCTTGGCGTTTCAAAGAAAGCGTCTGGCATCGAAAAGAATAATTACAAAGTCTATGTAAATATTTTCGACGTTTCATTTATGTGTATAATCTTATTTATATATATGAATTAATCACACGGCTACTGGGTTATTTAGATCTATTTACCCATATCATATTTCCAATATTACACACTTTTAATAACACCCAATGACATTACGAATGATGGCTGGATGACATATAATGTGAAGGCGTAATGACCAAGGTATCCGAATGTAATTTAAAGTAAATTCTTTATACTATTTTTGCGGTTCTTATTGAGTAACATTGGTATTACATTCAAGATTATTTCAGATGACATTTGAATGTTTTAAGTTTTTTGAGAGTGTTTAATGATTCAGCTCGTTTATTAGATTTTAATTGAAATAGGCACTCGTGTAAGATTCTCCACTGATGTTCATATTATTTTACAGGCCATTATAGAAGCCAAATACTCGCGGCTATTTTTTTTCCTGCAGTCAATTCTCAATTAAACCATGATGCCAATATCCTAATGCATGAAGCAACTGTTGTCTTCATGCAATAGTTAAACATGTCGGGTAAATTTTTGTTGATAAAGAAAAAAAATATTTTATAACGCTGATTATTGCAGAAAACTAATTTTATGTCAAAATCATTGTATGTGTTCATTATAGTAAAAACGTCAGTTAAGATGTAGTTTATACGTGATCGTTACAGTGATGCAAGATACCAAAGAGCGACAACCAAAATGATATTCTAATAATTCATTATTCATGCATGCTTTTATATTCTGAAAAAATATGAAATTGGTTGTTGCATGTGGACTACTTGAAATTTTAGAAAATAGCTCCAATTTCAGTGCAAAATGGCTATTTCATAGCCAAACGAGTCGCCATGAGCACGTGCGTGTGACGTCATATTAAATATTTTTAAATAATTAATTGCAATTTGAAGTTTGTCTAATGTTCATCACTTTTTTTTTGCCATTGTACTCTCAATTAAATTCCTTTTTTGAAAATTTACATTTTTGGGGGCAAAAAAGGGTACCTAAGTACCTACAAAAATTAATTTGTTTTATGACTAAGATTTGTTTTTGCAATATGTAGAATAATGTAGAACATACTTAGGCCCTTCCCTCCTATTAGCCTTAGGCCCTCATAGCCTTAATCCGGCCCTGATGATCATAATATATACACTGAAAATTGCAAGTGTAGTTGCACTCACTCATACACTGCATCTAGCTGCAATGGATAGTTCCGGTATCGAACGATAAGCTCCACGCACTTAGTTACTGCTCCAGCTCACAAGCAATCGTGAAAATGGCGGATTCAGTAGCATCATAGATTCATTGTAAAATATTCCCGACAATATTTCTGACACTTTACGACCTGATTGCAAGAATCTTTCAGATCATGTGTTAAAGACATGTTTTTACTATTACACACGAGGATACTGTATATCGATGAAATTAGGATTTTCGATGGCGAAAATCAGGTGAAAGTTGCAGCACGTTGTTTGCGGTCTACGAGAAAGAACAAACATCCTCACAAACTTCAAGTAGACATTTCGCTAGAATAGGACAAAATAAAAGAATCTTTCTGTTCTTGGAAAGTTCGGTATGTTTATTAATTAAATCAGAATTTCTATAGTATGGGGACGTTCCATACTGAATCGCACACCACATTCGGTCCTCGAAAAAATTTACCTGGGCCAGTTACTATCTAGCTGAGAATATTTTAATATCTTTATACCTTACAAAATTTCAAACCAAACCTTGTTCCGTCTATGCATACTTTTTAATTTGGAAAAATAAAGTTGTTAACGGCGAGTGCAATGTTAAAGAAAATGCTATTTTTATAGTACATGCACTGCCTAATACACGTCGTAAGGTGCATGGTTACGATGCGGATATTCGCGCAGGTAAAACTAAAAGTCGGTATGTTTATACTGTATAAAACGTGCGCATGCTAAATGCCATGTAAATACGAATTAAATATGTGTTACACTTTTTTTTACCAAATCGGTCATGAATACAAATAAAGATAGAAATGTAAAATCAAATAGTGATGAAGAGTGCCCCAAAGTCATATGAACGTGATCCGATTCCAACATCACTGCTGCTCGAGTGCTTAGATCCAATATTGCCTTCACTAACTGATGTTATTAATACTTCTCTCTAATCCAGGGAATTCCCATCATTTTTCAAAACTGCCATTGTAAAGCCTCTGCTGAAGAAACTGACACTTGACCATAACTATTTAAAGAACTACCGCACAGTTTCTAACCTCCCATTCATGTCAAAAATCTTAAACAAAGTTGTCCTATCCCAACTTGTATCTCATCTGAATTCAAATAGTCTTTTTAGCAATGTACAGCTTGCATATTGCCCTCACCACAGTACCGAAACTACCCTTCTGGAAGTAGTTAATGAACTTCTCTCTGCTTTGGATAGTGTAAAGATGACAGTTCTCACCCTCCTTGATTTATCTGCAGCATTTGACACAATAGACCATGATATATTACTGTATCGTCTACAGCATGTATTTGGCATTCACGATACAGCCTTACTATGGTTCAAGTCATACTTGGTCAACAGGACATAAATAGTGTCCGCAAATGGAAAACACTCCAGCCCAGTTGATCTATGTTTTGGTGTTCCACGGGGTTCTGTTCTTGGACCTGTTCTCTTCATTCTATACATTCAGCCCCTCTCACGTGTCAATGATCTTCATCCAGTGTCTCACCATTTGTACGCTGATGACACCCAAATATTCAAATCTAGCCACCCAACTGAAGTTGATGCTACCATCCAAGGCGTAGCGAGGTGCATTTCCGATGTGAAATCATGGATGACATGTAACAAGCTGCAGATGAATGACGATAAAACTGAAGCCATTCTGATTACAACACAAAGACTTTCTCATTCACATCCTTTACCTCAAACAAGAAGTATCAGCAACACCAACATTAAATTCACACAGTACAACACCTAGGTGTTACTCTTGACAGTACTCTCTCATTGCACCAACATGTCATGAACATATGCAAGGCTGCATATCTGGAGCTGAGACACTTCAGCTCCATTCGCAATTATCTTTCAGTTGATGCCACTAAACACTTGTGTGTTCCTTAGCACTTTCATGACTGGACTATTGTAATTCAATTCTATCTGGTTCGTCTCAGTATTTACCAGAAACTTCAAAAAGTTCAAAAAACAGCAGCTCGGATCAACCTTAGAGTACCACGAACCGAGCGAACACACCCCCTGCTCTGTACCCTACACTGGCTAACCATTCGATTGAGAATCAAACAAAAAATGTGTTCTCTGTGCTATGTTTCATTGACTGGCTCCAGTCCACCATACCTATCTCACCTCACCCATGTGTACACACCAGCAAGATACTTATGATCATCTGCCAACACCCGTATTCTCATTATTCCCACTATTAAAATGAAGTCATGCGGACAATGTTCGTTTGCATACCTGAGCCCAGCAACGTTGAACGAACTGCCCACTGAATTTAAACACAAATACACTGTGATCTCACTCAAGAGTGCTCTTAAAACTCATCTATTTCAACTGCAAGAACAGACTTAAAGACTTAATAATGTTTACTTACCTTAACTATTTTCAGCATGTTTTTGTTTTCTAATTTCATGGTGTTTTTTTTCGTAATCATATCATTATATATGTTTTTAGGTGTTATCTAATATTGTAAAGCACTTAGAGCTTCTAAAGATTAGGCGCTATACAAAGTCATCATCATTATTATTATTATTATAAACTTAAATCAGAGGATGCTATATTTATTTGATTGCATATGAACGGGAAGATCAAACTACACCATGAGAGGTCTGTAGTTTTACATGTATAAATGTTATTAACACGTTTCCTTCTGTATTTATTAACCATGATGATTGTATATTGTGTATATTTGATAAAAGTATATATTCATTAGGTAGATGAACTTGAAATAGAAGTGTGTACATAAACTAAAACCAGAGGATGCAATAGTTGATAACATATGAAAAGAAAGATCAAACTATGGCATGAGAGATCTGTAGTTTTATATATATATGTGTATAAGAGTAAATGTATGTATGTATGTTCTTTTCCCATCATACCATGTATGTCTAAAAACTCTAATTTTGTATTTATTAACCATGATGATCGTATGTTGTATGTATTTTATAAAAATGTATCATTATTAGGTAGATGGTCTTTAAATAGAAATGTGTACACAAATTAGAATCAGAGGATGCCATATTTATTTGACTGCATGTAAGTTTTATATGTATGTATGTATATTTTTTTTCTGCATCATAACTCATTATGTATTTTTGACAGTCATCAATCTTAGTGTATTGTACACTGCTTGTTTTATTATATTGACCTTTGTTCATTATTTAATTTGTTAATATTTAGATTGATGCTTATAAATCTTCATCACGTGTGGCTCTTCACGTGGGGCGGCCTCCTCGTTGGCAAGAGCTGGACTTTACTGGACCGTCATTTCTCAATGAGTGTCCAGTATTGACTAACTGGCCCCACACTTTGTCATAGTCTGTTTTGATAATTTAAGACTCAGATTCGGTAATATGCAAATGCGGTTAGGTTTTTCTGTAGCCTCTTTTGGTGATCCAAACACGTTTTTGGCGATTTAAATTCAATTTTGCTGAATTCAAAATCCGCTTTGGTGATTTCTGACTCCACTTTTGGTTTTCAGTGATTCAGACACTATTTATGCGTTTCTATAAATCCATTTGGATTACGTTTTGGCAGTTCTAACTCCATTTCTACAATGCTAAAGTTTGTTTTGGTGATTCAGACTCAGTTTCTGTGTTTAATAACATTGTTTTGGTGATTTGGATTCAGTCTTAGCAATTTCCAATTCCATTTTGGTGATTCAGACTCCAGTACAATTTTGCATACATGCATACTTTTCTACCTATTAACTTTCACAAAATTAGGCTCTGATTTGGTCCAGCTTCGTAATTCGTCACGATTTCATCACATCAGCAACAGCAGTAAATAGTTTTCTATTACCGGTACCACAGAAATGGATGTGAAAACATCTCGCACATTGAGGTGTCATGTGACCATACCACTTGTAGTCATGCTCTATTTTTAAATATGGAAATCACTACATGTGTCTAAACTTGACCTCCTTTTTACATTGAACACTATCTTAGTTTCACAATTTTTAGACATCTCGAATAGGACAGAAAAAAAAAATAAATAAAAGTAACAGGAACATTTATGGCCATAGGAAGCACTTTCAAAAGTGGGAGGGTTACCTTCAAAGTGGGTGTCCAAAGCTCGATTTCGATTTAATTTCCCCTTAAATGAGTTACATTTAACACATTTTTCAGTAAGGGAACAGGAGGAGCATGCTTCTTACGGCCATGAAATGCAAAACGTCGGATCAGTAAACGTACCTTCCTCTATTTATAGTCTTGTCCTTGTCAAAAACTTAAACAGGAATTTAATTTGTAATGCTTGTAATTCTAACAGTAGGAAATATGTGATTGCATGACATATTATACATCATTTCATAGCAGCTGACATTTTTTTAAATGCAGGACCCATGAAGTCTGGACAGGGTGTATGTATTCTAATATAAGTCAGTTTAATACACAGGTAAGTGAGTCAGACCTACTTGGGCCTCATGATGCATGATATATAGGGGTCTACTCTAAGCTGAGGCTGTGTGAAGCAAGCGGTGGATTACTCTCACTTTGATAAATGTCATGCTGTATGCCATGGGCATTGTCTTAAAAATGCAGCTCAAAATGGGGAGGATGGGCACATTTTTTCGAGCACGTTTGAAACAAATCCTGAATAATATCCTATAGTGACCCAATTTTGTTTGAAATATGAGCATCCGAAGTTGCACACTCAGTACAAGTTTGGTTACAGCAGGCAAGTGTTAGCATTATAGCATAGCATGGATAAAGAATTTCTGCAATTGTTAATACATTCTTGAAAGTTGAATATATCACAGACTAGGGCAGGAAAACAACTTGCATTAGAATGATTATATGCAGCGGATTTTGTGGATGCATACAGCATAACCTAGTGTAGTTTTATTTTTACCCTGACTAAGCAAAATATCAAGTAATAGTTGCATCTCGTTGTAGATCGTTTGCAGCGAGATACCCATTATTAATGACATGCGTGGGTACTGTAACTTTGGGTCTTGCACATGTTTTCGTAGTATTCATATATGTATATTATATATGCTCTCACAGTGATTCAGAAATCTTTTCAGGCAGTATCTACTTTAAAGACAGTTAGCTACAGCCTCAGAGCAGGAAAAAGGGTAACAGAAATGGCAACAGGGCCTCATAGTTGACAAAATGGCAACAAGGCAACATAGCTGGCAACAGAGCAACATAGCTGGCAACAGCAGTGAATGTTGGATTGTATGGCAAGGACAAGGAGAATCAGTCGTCACATTGTCGAGTCATTACCATAGGAATCTACATGTATGTGGCGTACCGTACCTTGATATTCAAAAGATATTGGCATTCCATATAGAAGTTGCTGGAATTCAAAGGAACCGTTGAGTTCAGGAGGGTGGAACAGCCCCTGGATACATTTGTTCAAAGAATGTGTCTTTTGAACTGTGACCATAACAGTTTCCAAGTTACGAGTCGGGGTAAATTATCAACCCCAGGGAAACAACCCAGGGTCTGTGCTGGATATCTTGTCTAGTTTTATTTCCTCTTGCACTTCAAACATATATATATAGTTATAGGTTGGGGATCTCAACAGTTTTCAAGTTATGACCCATGAGCAAGTCCCCTTTCCTAGGGTCTGTACTGCAAATATATCTGATTTCATCTAGTGTCCTTCAAGCAATATATTGTTTGAATGTGGGATCTCAACTGTCTCCAAGCTATGACCCAGGGGCAAGTGCACAACATAAGGGACATGACCCATGGTCTGTATTAAATATATCGATATGTCTGATTTTGTTTTGTGTCCTTCAAACCTATATATATATATATATATATATATATATATATATATATATATATATATATATGGTTATTGAGTGGGTATCTCAGCGGTTTCCAAGTTGCGACCCAGGGGCAGTGGCATGGTGGCAGGTGGGGCCATGGGCCCAGCAGTGCCTATGTTGCTGCAGGGCAAACAAATCTAAATTGACAAAATGTGCACGCGCTTGTAGTGGCACCCAAATTGCATGTGGCCCTATCTGTTTTACACCTGTCACCATGCCACTGGCAGTTTCTCCACTGGGCTCACCCTTGGGCATGGTAAGAAGTGTAACCCCAAAAGGCATTATATATTTTATAGCCCTGGCCTTGACAATGAAATAAACCAACTTTCAGATCTCCACCTACAGTATTTAAGATATTAAGATTTTAAAAACACACCAAATATTTAGCCCCTGGTTCCACCCCAAGGATCATATTAAAATTTTAAAACAATTGTGAATATCTGAAGACCACCCCAAATCATATCCCAAAGTTTCAAGTCTGTTTCTTCAGTGGTGTAGGAGATACGCTAAATTAATAAAGGGTATACATATAGGCAGAAAGACATACTTCCCACCCGTTTTAAAAATGTGTTGGGTTTAAAGGTATCATTAATTCTTTGGGACTTGTTGAAACATTAAGACTGTCAATGTTACAATTATGACAAGATTTCAAATACTATCAATACTTAGAGAAAGGTACACCTTCCATGAAAAAGCTCGTTCATGAAATAAGAAACACAAAACAAATTTACATATATTTGAACTTAGAGATATAACTAATAACTGCACACTTAACTATATTGACAAGACTTATTTTAATTTTCAATACTAATTATGCTTCTATGACAACTATAAACAACAGAAACTCTAGATAACACATTATGTTCCATCTACTCTTTTAACCTGATATTCCAATTGTCATGATTGTAGAAGGGATGGGTGAGAGGTACATACATAGTGAAATGGACAAGAAAAACTGCAAATAGCAACGAATGCACATTGCAGGTTATTATTATTATCATTATTATTGTTTATACAAGTTTTATAATTAGAAAAATAAAGCTTTTCAAGTTTGGCGGTTTTGTGTAAAACTGTCAATGGATGGAGCTACCACCTGCACAAAATATTGCTTAAATTACACAGATTTGACAAAGATGATGCAGGATATGCTCTCCTTTTGCATATTACTGCTGCAGAAATCAAACCAACATAAATATGTCCGCAACAAAAGTTTCAAGTCTTTCTCAACTTTGCCAATCATCACATGGATTTGTATTTATTTCCCATATTCCACTGCTGATATCCCTCTAGGTGACTACTGAACAAACACTGTGTGCTGATGACATTTTTAGCTACCCTACTCCATTGTGTGACTGTCAGTCAACTGCCATATCTTTCTGGACAAGTATTGAAGAAACCAACGTTTTAAAACTGTATTTCTCAGTGATAATCAGCTCACATTACTAAGCTTGTGCATAATGCACTTGCATATCAGGATCTGTCCTGTTTTATAATTCTGATGATTTAAAGTGAACCGCATATGTCGACAGATGTGAGTATACATTGTTGACAGTTGTGTGTTTGACTCCCCTAGGAAATAAGATACTGTATGACTATGACACAATTAGTATCAACCATCTGCAACGACTCCTAAAAATCTGAATGTGACTCCTGGATTTGACAACTTTGGAGTCAACTGACTCCTAATATGGAATTGCTGATTAGAGTTCTGTACTGTTAGCCTTCTTTCTTTCCTTATAACCTGATAGATTACAATAATTATTTGTGAAATCATAAATATCAATATGTTCATTTGACTCCCTAGAAAAGGTCATTCTTGTAGGAAAGGGTTATAATGGTAAGAAGTGCCAATATCTTAATCCCTGTGCAAGAAATTTCTGGTTGGAACACTGTGGAAGTTAATAACTCAACATACATCTTTTGTGTTGAAATCATACATGGAATAAGGAGTTAACCTTGTTCTACAAAATTGTTTTGAGTAAAGGGGACTGCATTAGTTACAACCTAGCAAAATACTTTGTTTTGGTACATCTTTTTTGTTTAGAAGGCATGAGAGCTAGTAAAAAACAAAAATATGCATGCCTTAAATTCTTCATACAAACTTGTCTCTACTGTAGCTTTATTGGAGAACATATAGATGATGCCAAATATGTAGAAGGAAAAGTCAGGAATTCCTTACTTGTAGTGATGGACATGCAGCCTAGGGTGATAAAGGAACATAGCGAAATTGCTGCCCATGGACTGTGACGATATTATATTGACTTTAGCAAACCATCACAATACACAAAGTAAAAGGATCACGTGTGAAACTATTTTGTTGGACTCCTATTATACATTTGTCTGCCAAGCAGTATAGGGTAAACTGCAAAACTGTAGAGCAAATTACCATCTAACAGAAGCTTTTACAGCTTTACTTGGCAGCTATGGTGCCAAGTGGAATTTTCCACCATTCCTATTTTTGCTGATTCCTGTGCCCCATTTGTGGGTTTACTCTAAAACCCCATTACTTAAAATATTTACCTGCTACTTCAATTATATTGCACGCCCTGTGTTTCTAAACTGTAATTATTATTTTCAATAAACACTGAACAATGCAAATATTAGCTCATTTGGTACATACTGAAGTATGACATGAATGCAACATTTTAACGGAATTTAATATATTCATAATTGTTGTGATGTAAGAAGCAAGTACTATTCACAATAAATGATGAAGCAATAAGCCGGTCCCTCTAAAAGTGAGAAGAACCCATTAATTTTGACAAAGGGGTATGTACGGGACCAACTATTTAATTGGGGGAGAGGGCCTCTGGAATTTTTTTTTTTTTAAATCTGGCTCTCAAATAGCGTGATATAAATATCTTTACTCTGATTTCTTGCACACAAAAAATATTACTGCCAGTATTTGATTGAAATAAATAATGATCTTCGTTAAATGAAAAAATATCCAGGCTTAAAAGAAAATCCCGAAAACGAAATGGTCGCTCCCTATAAGGGATCCTTTTCTTAGAAAGCTGCGAATAAACAAAACTGATAGTATCAGTGATACAGACTGAAAATACCACTAACTCAGAAAATAGTTAAGACCTTCCTGCTGTATCTCTATATACATGCATACTTTCCTCGGTTCAACGTGCAAACCTATATATGTGGTCTATGACAGCCGAATTGCGGTACCGTAATAGAATCGGTCAAAGAGAAGCCGAGACTTCATCAAGAAGCAGCAAATAAGTCATCATCTTCATAATAAATATGAAACATACGCAGAAGTTGTCATGAACCTGGCACAGATATATCAACAAAATGACATAATAATTTGTTACATTTGGAATACAATCATACAATGCTTTCCATCAAACAGTGGAAAAGTACGAGACCTTTCCGATTGTCTATATGTTTGTGGGGTGAAATTATACAATTCTCTTCGCGTTGATTGAAAAAAAAAAAACAATGGAATATTGTTGTTTGTATATGGAGAAGTGGCCATAAATGTGATATTAAAATATTTCAGACTGCATATATTATAGACCATTTAAGGTATCACAATATCACGTCATCGGTTGTCTGAACTTTATATAACTGCACTGTATATGTGGGCAGAACGCTAATAAATTTAATCCTTGTGGGAAGAATGCTATGTATAACATTCCGTATTCTGTATTCAAAGTTCAAATATGCCCACAGTATTTATATATCTGCCCGCTAAGTAAAATATGAATAGGGTTAATAAATAAGTATATATACTGAATTTGAACATATATATAGTTATTATATGAGTAAATAAACATATATATATATATATCTTTTGATTTGAAATTGAAATTAGATGATTGCCTTCCCGTAATCCCACTTTCGGGATAAAATCCCGCAACCCACGTAAAACTAGTATATATATATATATATATATATATATATATATATATATATATATATATGTATATATGTATATATATATATATATCCATATTAGTCTGTATCTACTTGTTCTCTGCTAGTTATACGTGTTATTAGTCTGTGGTTATATGTTGCTTTTTATTGATATACGAAATTAAAAGTGTTCATTAAAACACAAAAAAACACACAACGCTCAAACGAGAGATTGGCAGGTATTGCGTCACAATATTTTGAAGTATAGTAATATTTGTTCATACATTTCCTTTGCATGAAAAAGTATTATGTAACCTCACATGACATGAATAGACGCAAATTGCAGTCATACTGAAACAATTTCATATGCATATGACGTCATTTAAACTTGAAACTAATACTAAAAAGCACTTTTACAAAAATGAAGTTAATGGGTTTTTTTTAGTAAAAGCCGCATATATTTATTCTAATGCAAATGTTTCGTGTTTATTTCTTTACGCATATCGGATTTAGACAATTGATTAATATGTTGTGTTCGACATATAATGTTCGTACATTATATGCTAGTAGCTTCTTTCTATCCTCGGTCTGTCTGTATTTCTCTCTATCTCTCTCTCGCTCTCTCTTTGTCTATATTTTGTCTGTTTTTATGGTGGAGAGGGCGCAGAGCCTGTTCCTTTGCTGCTTCCCAGCAACAATTACTTAGTTGTTTGTGTGGTTATTTCACGCACATAAACTAATATGGAGGACTTCTAATAAACAACGGGGCAAAATGTATTATTTTCCATATAAACAAGATATGAGACTCCTGATTTAGATTTAAGATGTATATCGGTTTATATCAAGTACATCAAATAGTATGGAAATATATGAGATTCATTAGATTGTTTTCTTGTTTTGCCAATATAATTGCTAGGATCATTTGGATTAAATAGAAAAAAAGAGCACTCATTAGATATCATCATATAATCGATAAGTGCTCTTATCTGCCCATTTTTAATAAGGTTCATAAACAATTGAACATCCTTTTAGAAATAATTTGTTTTAACGAAATATTAAGTTATTCAGCATCGATTACTTGGTTATTAATTTATTAGCATGCCTTAAATGTAGACATGGGTGGGACGTAACATCAAAAGTTGCACACAACTGAAGACTCTGGATTTCAATCGCATTTAGATTTTCATAGGAATACTATGAAGTGGCCTTTTGATCTGTTATTGTCAAAATTGATAAACGCGTCAACTCTTCATATCTAAAATCAAAATATGAAACATATTAAGGGAGTTATGTCAGCAAAGGACCACAGACAGTTAACTTTAAAACTGCATTATATAGTTGTGTTGTTTACGTACATTCCTTAAAGCTTTGTATTTAAAGTTAATGAAATTGTAAGGGTGAAATTGCACCTGCTTCGTATCCCCTATATAGCTTCATGTAGTACTATTGAACACTAGAGTTGTCATTAAGCAAGAGTTCGCAATACCCGCTTTTATGGATTCAGTGTCAAATAATCCAGTTATGGTGTGTGACATAACTTAATTCCCAGATTCACTTTCCGTACACGTTTGATGGTACTAAGTTATGCAAGGTGTCTAACTATTAACAAAGTCACCATCATGATGTTCGCAAAGCATAAGTGAGAGGTTTGTTGATTTTAAAGTGAACATGTAACAGTCAATTATCTCGTGTTGACAATATTAATGTAAGACAGGGAAAAGTCATATTTATCATGATTTTAGATTTCAACTCTTCCTTGTATTTTCCTTTGCCAATTTGGGGATGTACACTAGGCCCGATGCACCATTCATCACGTCGTAATTGACTTCTATAGAGTCAACGTTTTTGCCTGGTTTGCGTCCTGTGATGATTTTAAAGTTGATAAAGTCTTGCTCTTTTTGAACGAGTTAGGTTTATCTCAGAACTTTACATTACATTGTAACGACTTTACCCTGTTTGCCTTTAGGTTTGTTTTGGATACCTAAACTTACTTGGCACGGATTGTGCTGATATGCCATTAATCCCTCTACATATATACATATGTACATACCAGTACTAAACCATTGTGCCATTATATCACATGCACACTATATTATTTTTCCTCTCCTGTGCATAAAAACTTAAGCAAAGCTAATGATGATATACATATATACGTTGAGACAAGTACAAATAGATGGATTAAGAATATCAGATATGTAGTTATTTGATGGGTACACATATTGATCCTTTATATGATACGGTAGTGACGTCTCATTAGACCTGAGCTGGTAGAAATGTAAGAAATCGAGACAAATAATGCAATACCTACATTTAATATAGACATTGCTGGATAGAGGAAAAGAAAGCAAATATAACTGTTGATTATTTCTGAAATGAATTACAAAACTTCTTACGTATCAACGATACAAAGCTACATCTGCTTGTTTTCTGTGAGCTGTATTTTCTAACTGTTGTTTTAAAAACGTCACAGAGATAACATAAGTACATCAAACATATTTTTGTGATAAATGTAATTACTTTTGCAAATATAAACTGCAGTTTTTTTAGATGGGAAATGACTCTCCTTTAACTAGCATCTCTATCTACAGACATAACGAGCAAGGTCATACACCTTTCAGAGCAAGACACATAACAGTATTCAATACATCTTTACTACAAACCTGAACGTCAAGTTGCTTACACAAATACCAATCAATTACAACAAGAAAATGAAATTGACTGAATTGAAGGAAGAAAAAAGTTGAACTGAACAATCTACCGACACATTGCACAAGCAAGTGAAAAAAAGCATTTGCACAGAGAAGGGTATATGTAAGTCAAGTGAATGACAAGTGAAAAGCAGACATAGTTGACACGCAAGCATATTAAAAATGGAACAATTAATACAATTAGATTTTGACTGGGATATCTTTTTTCTCAAAGTACGCTTGGGCGGGGACAGTAAACACAACAATTGGAGATAACTCTCACAATGCTTTTAGAGAAATATATAAAGAGATAAATCTTAAAAAAGGTACAGTTTGATAAACGAAAAGAGTTTTACAACAGGCATGGTAATTATTTGCTTGAATGCATTCAGTAGTCCCCAACATAACAAGACAAAAGAACATCTGTTATGAAAAGATTTAACAGGACACTAAAGACAATAATCTGGAAGCATTTTTTAAATTTAAGTTGTGGCCGGAATCCAAGACAACCCCATATTGTTGATTGGTGATGTCCTCCCTCAGTCCATTTGCCATCAACACTCAGGTTTGGGTTTGCATTTAGGTCATTTTCACGGACACTGTTAATTATCGAGTCGCATTTAGATGTGAGATATGGAGTAAAAATGGGGTCAGTAAGAACTATATTTCATGGCCCAGTGATTTCGGTTAACGTTTGAGTTTAGTCATATTCTCAAGAACTAGACTTAATGGAGAAACATACCCTGATGTGTACCTGCACCATGTTGAGTAATACAGCCATCAGTGAAAATTAGGCTACTGTTACCCTATATGTTATGGTCCACTGATTTGTGCTTACCTTGTGTTAAGCTCAGTTACTCTAAGTTATGGATAGCATTTTCGTCACAGTATTAGACGCTATTGCCCGCAGAGTCACATAAGTTTGTTTAAGTTTTTCCTCGCACGACGACTACTTTCAGGTTCAGGAGAGAATATAGAAAATATCTGGTATAATACACACACAGTGCAATGGCAGAACATAGACTAAGCCTATTAACACACATATGAGTGAAAGGTTTGCTAACAAAATTGTATGTAATTAACGTTGTATTTTTGATACAGGAGTATACAATTGCAATATTATTACTTGTCCTTGCATTTAAACACAATGCCATTTGAGTTTTCGCGCATTGTAGTTAGAATAAAGAGATTCGATAAAACGATAAAAGAAAGTACTGGTGCAACAAATGCGGAAGAAAAGAAACCGCATGAATATTTTTGCCGATGACACACATTACGGAATTAAATACATGACGTATTTCCTGGTGTATCGTCCATGTATTGTGCCTTTGTTGAAACTATATTTAGTGGTTTGTTTTCATAGCTAATTGATTACTACTAGTAACAACACTACTACTACTACTGCTACGTAGATCTATTCCTTTCCTGCTTCTTTTGTTACTACACCTTGTATGGGAAATTTTCTAGTGTTTCAACTGAGATGGCAATATCAGGAAATTCAGTTCACTTATGACTACATCAGCCAAGAAACAAAGATTGTGTTTAGGTTATATACCCAATCATGAGGGAAGAGAAAAGCAGAACAATGACTTAGCATTGATCAATATTGGAGCACTCAGTTCTCTTTTATATATAAAAGACAGTTCAGATTAAAATATAAACTAAGACCTTCACCAAGCTATTACTTGTTTGGATTGGTAAGACGAATTAATGTATTTCATATTAACAACCTAACAAAATATGGAATATAGACGCGCAACGATTATACTTTATGTATTGATTCGACTATGCGTTGGCGGTTCAAATAGCTAATATATTTGCACATATTATTGTTTACGTTCAGCACAAACACCAAAAGAATACATGCATTTTTTATATTGATCATGTAAACTGTCGAAATTCATTGCATCATTCGCTAGGTAAAATGTATAAATAGACTAGACATGTCGCCTGATCAAGACTCTGCTATATTTGTAAACAAATAAAATGCGTAAATTGAGAAAATATAATAATATACAAAAGAAATTGATAACATGATATCAGTGCTCTTACAGTACCATATCAAGTTTATTATTATCATCCAAAAGGAAACTCAAACAAAAGCATTCACAGTTCCAAATAATACAATTCCAGTACCTGAATCAAAGGTCCTTTTGAACCCATAAAAGATGTTTTTGTTTGATTTCTTACTTTTGATCTACCCTTTTTTCATCTATTTTTGACCAGTTAATAAACAATTATATTGATTTTGTTTCTAAATATTTTAAAATACTATCAAATATGGAGGCAATAAAGGCTCTACAGTTCATGATGCAGAAAATCTGCGTACATAAGACCTCATAGAGGGACAGCTGTCAATTAAGTATATTTTCGCAGATATTTGTATAAACTACCGATCATTCGGGTCAAGTAGATACGTGTGAACCTCTAACCTATTCCATTTATTATTGTCAATTTTCATACAGTTTCTAATGCATAACATAAGTGCTTGCATGGGATAAATGTCTGGTCAAAACTGGTTTTATTGAAGAATACCATTAAATAAAATAACATTCCTAACCTGTTGATTTCAAGCGTTAAAATGAGATATTCCAATATTCAGAAAGGATGATACTTACACATTACTTTAAATGATGAAACGAGCAGCATCGATCATGATAGCAAGATAGTTTAAACAGCGAGGTATAAAGAATAAATAAATTGCCCATTTGATGTAGGTATATTTATACTCAGTTAATTATGCATTACAGCATAAAGATCTATTACAATTTTCAAGATCAATATGAATTCCACAAAAACACCGATATAATTTATGGAAAACACAGTTTGAGTTAAAACAACACATACTGACTAAGTATTGGCATACGTGTAACATAATCAATTAAAGGGATGGCAGAATATGACATAAAGCTGAAATCATTCATAGTTTTGAAAGAAATCAAAAAAGTAACAAACTGTTGAAAATAAATGCTGTACATGGTCATCCTGTTGGTTTTTGTTGATAAAACCTAAAGACAATGTGTCAAGTATAACGTAGGATCCGGATGGTTTTCTTAATTTTTTAATGACTTACAGGGAACAATATTTAAGCCATCTATACCAATATTCTCAATGTCCAGATGCCTAATTAAAATACCAAACAATCATGGGAACAAATTAACTGCGAAAAATAGACTGCATTGACAAAATGGTGGGCATAACAATTTACTTGTACATTGCACAATCAGTGTGCGGTATGACAAACTTTTATATACGGAGGGTTATATGTATATCACGTGGATGACCAGTGACAATAACAGTTGGTACGTAGTCATATGAAAAATGGAAAAATATCATAAATAGATTTTGACAATGATCTATATTTTCTTAAAATACGATTGGGCTTAGAAAGTCAACACGAAGTATAAACATGAAGCACACAATTATTTAAGGACTAAAACGATAGAGTTTGATAAGGAAAACGAGCTTCACATCAAGAATGGTTAGGATTTGTTGCAAAGGGAAAGAATTACAATACTTCTCAACCAATTCAGACAAAAAAAAACTCTGTAATGGAAATATTTCATATAACCATAAAGACAAGAATGTATTTTATAAAATTTGACCTTTGGTCGCATTACAAAGTAATTCAGGTTCGTAGATTAATGATGCCAGATGTCCTTCGGTCCGACGCTAACATTTAAGTTATAGCTTGTGTTTAGGATATTTCTCAAAACTGATACTTGTAAAGTCACATAAGCATATGTTTAAATGTGTCATATCGAGTATTATACTTTTCGGTGAAAATGTGGTTAATGTAACCTTTATTTCACTACCTAGTGAGTTTGGTTAACCTTGGCAATTATCTCATTTTATCATGTTCTAAAATGTATGTATTAACATACTTAGGTATGTACTGTGTCAAGTTGAATACTATAGCCATTCGGTGAAATCTAGGCTGATGTGATCCATATGATATGGTTCACTGATTTGGGTTTACCTTTATGATGCATTCTGTTTCGAGGTTCGAATGTTTTCCTTTCAGTCACTTTGTTAGACAATATTGCCCGCATGGTCACACAAGCTGACATTTAGTATTTTCTCAAACGACTAATATGCAATGGCATAGCAAAATGAGCCAGATAACAAACATATAAGTGGAAAGTTTGTTAACATAATTATATATAACAGATTCAATATCTAATTTTATAGAGCTCACGGTTGGAAAATGTCCTTCTAAATAGCAGCAATCCTCCATATCTGTCAAAAAAAACACTTCATTGCATTTAAGCGCTATGCAATTTAATCGTACGCGCTTGGTAATTATAATACAAGGGATTCGCTTAAAAGTTACCAAAGGAGCTGATACAAGAGAGACAGCAAAGGAAAACTGAAATGTTCATTTATGTCGATGACACATTTTTGGGGATTTGACAACTGACTCATATATTTCTTGTCTGTCGTACATGTATATTACTTGATGAAGTTTTACCTAGTTGCATTCATCATTAATCAATTGATACTACTACTACTACTTCTACTACTACTACTTATACTACCTTTTCTTTCTAACTGTTCAGGGTCATTTTTACTTATGGATTGAAACCCTGCATTTTTGTGATTAATTTTCTTGCAAATTTCCTTGGCCTTTCTATACATTTATAATTGTATTTTGTTCTTTCGTTACAGTTTAACATTTGTCAAGGCTTTTAACTTTTGATACACAATAACTGAGACACTACATGGTAAACATTCAGCATAAGCTGTTTGGTACAGTCTGGAAATTCCTGCATTTCAATGAAATGGCCACAATATGTTAGTGAAAGTGTCATTTACGGAATTGGGTCTAAATGATACAAATCCGCTTCGTCATCCATACAAAAAACAAAAAAACACAGAAAGATCAGGAAACAAATTAAATAGTCATTTAGATTTCTGTTTAGACTTCGCTATTGCATCTTTTGAAAACAATTAACAGTCTTCACTTGTTAGCAAGTCTCCAGAGGAAAACCGCAGCTTTACTGTCTACTTAATATTTGTTGAGCTTATGTAATCAGCTATATATGTGCTGACTGTGGAGATTTCAGTTGCTCTAATGAAATCATGATCCCTTTATAACATACAACGGCAAGCAAATTCGTGCTTAGTATCTTTTTCGATACTTGTTTTGTTTCGATTTCCATTTGTATATATTGCACATAGGATATAAATCAATATTAAGTGGACATTGTTCTGATGTCTTTAAATAATAACTGAAAGGACAAAGAACACACGATATGAAACAAAATTAACTGTACTATTTTCCAGGCAAAGTAATGTAATTTGGAACAAAGAAATAGCGCAACATATGTACAATTGCAATTATAATCATAATGTACAATATATTGTGAATAACAGTGTGCTAGTCTTGTGCAGGAACTCAGTCTCGAATATCATCCGTCCTAGGTCGGCGCTAGATCTAACTTACAATACACTTTGATTAATGGAAATGCTACTTCCCTTCTTGTAATATATGTAGGATGAAACAACAAACTAAAACAAAATATTATATAAGAGGTAAATATGCAAATATGTACATGGATTGCAGTAGGATAGCTAAAATGTAAGATATAAATGGCACAAGAAAACAAATAGATAGGCAACGATTAAGTTGTTATTTATTATTTTAGTTTAAAGGTCAAGTATGGCGATTTCTGTTAATATGGTCATCGTAGGATCAAGGGTTAAAATATCAAGGAAACAGATGATGACACTTATTAGAAAATAAGTACGAAAATAATGTGCATTCTAACGCAGAAAAACGTATTTGCTACCTTTTTTATATTCATATAAGTCACATTATTAAATTCAATACAGCAGACCTCTATTTTAGTCGAATTTTTCAACAATAACTCTTAGACGAAAACTTCAGTTGCAGTTCTTGAAATGATATATAGGGGACGCAGGCCTTTGTAATTGTTAGACCTGGCTCCTCATATAATATTTCACCATTTTCTACTGCGATACGTAGATTTCCACTTATCAATGTTATTTCAATTGCCCATCACCTCACGCATACTCATCTGATTTATCACCATCCATATATAACAATGATGTAACTGCCTAAATAAAACATCATGCCAGTTTTGAACTCAAGATGACCATAAAACTTGGCCCAAGCGACTTTTAGGCGGGATAACAGGAGTTACACTTTATTCCTTTATTTTATTTTTTTCTTTCGTGTATTTTTTGTGGGGTAGGATCGCATTGTAAAAGCAAAATCCTTTCTAAGCAAATGCCCATGACATATTGTCATTAAGTATACACTGGAACTGATTGATGTAAGTAAAGAACTATTAATATATATGAGAAATAATTAGAAGTCTATGAAGAACACAGATTATCCTTGCGACATTCATCGTACTAAAGGGTTTGCATGCATTGTATTTTGATATTATGATTAATTGAACTTAATTGTAAAAGTGCTTGTTTTATTTTCTTAAGGTATACCAGTTCTCTTAATAATTATTTGTTTATACATTACAATTATAAGACATTATTGGTTATGTTTCCAGGTCCTTCTACTTATATATCTAAGTATTCTCCGAGATAATAAAATATAATAATCTTGGTCAGGTGTTTTTATTGTACCCCCCACAGTTCATTTTTGTCGACCTTGCTTTGGCAGAATCTTGACTTATTGATCTCTTTGTTGTCCGTGTGCGTGACTCCACACCATAGATTGCAGTTAATATTAACGTAGTCAAAGTAAAATTGGGCTGAACAAAAACAGGTTCCTAATTTTTCTTATCTCTTTGAGTTTCTCCGTACATGGATGCATACAAGATGATCCAAGATTAATTAACAATGTATCTAAGATTCTCACTTGACCAAGGATTGTTGTGTAATTAAATATATCAATCACTGACACTAAATTTTGCAATAAGTATTATCAGGACCACAAAACCCAATATCCTAATCGTTATAATCTATCTCTGTCTCTCTGTATCCGTCTCTCTGTCTCTGTATGTATGTCTGTCTGTCTCTTTCTCTCCCTCTATGTCTCTCTCCCTTTCTCTCTCTCTATGTCTCTCTCTTTTTCTCTCTCTCTCTCTCTGTCTCTGTCTCTGTCTCTCTGGCTGTCTCTCTCTGTCTCTGTCTCTCTGTCTCTGTCTATCTGTCTGTCTGTCTCTCTGTCTCTGTCTCTCTCTTTCTCTCTCTCTCTCTTTATCTCTGTCTCACTCTCTCTCTGTCTCTCTCTGTCTCTCTCTGTCTCTCTTTCTCTGTCACTCTGTCTCTCTCTCTGTCTCTCTGTCTCTGTCTTTCTCTCTCTCTCACTCCTGTACTTGAATGCCTGCACATAGGCTTTATATCATCATGTGTGGAGGTATCTTGTTATAGAACTGCTGGAGCAAAATATTTGGATCATAAGTACTGTGTAATCTATTTGACAAGGTGATGATAACAGAGCATAAATTACCTTGCTCGTTTCAGTCGATTGAAGTACCTATGTCACATGACTGTTTAAGGGTCAAATGTATAGTCATTAAGAATACTCGGAACTTTCGAAAACGAGTAACAAGCAGCGAGTAATTCAGTAATTTCTTGACAGAAGCTAAATACCAATATCAATCTATATCTGAAATCAACCAATACATATACTTTTTTATTGACAGTACAGAGTACGTATGTATGTATGCATACATGAATGTATGTATGTTTTAATATATGTATGTATGTATGCATGTATGTATGTATGTATGTATGTATGTATGTATGTATGTATGTATGTATGTATGTATGTATGTATGTATGTATGTATGTATGTATGTATGTATGTATGTATGCATGTATGTATGTATGTATGTATGTATGTATGTATGTATGTATGTATGTATGTATGTATGTATGTATGCATGTACAATGTATGTATGTATGTATGTATGTATGTATGTATGTATGTATGTATGTATGTATGTATGCATGTATGTATGTATGTATGTATGTATGTATGTATGTATGTATGTATGTATGCATGTATGCATGTATGTATGTATGTATGTATGTATGTATGCATGTATGTATGTAAGTATATATGTATATATGTAGGTAGGTTGGTAGGTAGGCATCAACGTTAACATGTAGGTTGGTAGGTAGGTATATAGGTAGGTAGGTAAATGATGTTTGTATCCATGCATGTACGTATGAATGTATGCATGTTTATCTGTACGTAGTTATACATGTAAGCATACAAGTATATATGTATGTATGTACGTCATATAAGACCGGCAACTGAGACAGTCCAAAGTTTCATTTTTTCTTAATGAAACATACAAAATTAGCATAAATGAACATTTGTAGTGAAGACTTGTATCGGGTCCCCACCTGATTCTAGTCACCATTTGTTGCTGTGTATTAAACATGCAATATCTGGCACTCAATATGTTGGCGAAACTGTAGATTTCAGAAAACGAATGAATAACCACAAGAGCCACATTCGCAACAAAATCAGCGCGATACTCGCCAACCACTACAATTCAACTGGGCATTCAGTCGAGTCCTTATATATGCTACCGATTCATTGTGGCCTTGGGTGGACCGATATATAACGCAGAATCAAGGAACGACACTGGGTACTTCAGGTGCAAACTCATGGGAATATCGGCCTAAATGAAATATGTAACCGTCCTAATGCAATCTTATCAAAACTACAGTCAGGCATCAGTTTATCATTCGTTCCTAATGTTTGTGATAATATTTATCCAGGTAAATATCCTATAACTCTTTACATGTATTATTGGTCTTCTAATTATTCTTCTCCTTCTTCTTGTTATTATTATTATTATTATTATTATTATTTGAACTCTCTATTTGCTCTTAATTTAAACAACAATGAATCCTTAGTAAAGAACATCAATGAAGATTAGTTAAAGTTTGGCGGCGTTCTTGACTTCATCATTATGA
>JAQPZY010000411.1:95000-157046 GCA_029931535.1 Margaritifera margaritifera
AAATGTCTTCGAGATCAGATCTAATTAACCGTGGCTTTCGAAAAGCTGGAGTTGTGGAATATTAGGAGACTTGAATGTCACGACGTTTATTCAGTTGTTATATCCAAAAATCAGTGACGTATGCAATTTAGTGCTATACATATATAACTGTGCATACTGTTGAATTAGGTCTTGTGCTTTAAGCAATAGTTGCACAGCAAGATTTACATTTTAACAGTGAAATTATTGTTCCTGTCATTAGAAGACAAATGATTGTATTATCTATGCTTGATGCAGGTTATTCAGTCAGATGGATCATGAGTTTGCTTACAGTTTAAATCACAGAGAATTGCAGAGAATAAAATAAGTTAAATTATTCCGTGCAAATAATTTTGAAAACAGTTTCATCTCAATGAAGGAGTGATATAAATAGGCATTTAATCGAATTTTCGTTGATCATTTTATTTTTCGTTCTTTCACTGTCAGTGATACTAATATATAAATACTTCAAGTTCTTTATATGTCCACTCCATCCTTACCGATCTCAAAACACTTTGATTTAGGCAGTGAGAGTATCCGACAATTATCTTTTTTTCAAGAGGGTTGAAATAAAATAAGCACATGCAAAATATAATATTTTATTACAGTAATGAGTTTTTAAAAAAAATGATCGATCTTTTCTTTTGGATCACTAGGTTTGTATGAGTAGCACAGGAGTAACTTCTGTATCGCACGTAGTTGATTATTTGTTGACTTTAAATGTGCCTTTCGAAGAAACCAAGAAATGTATGAAAACTGGTAATCTACGAAACAGAGTCAAACCGCAGAATATACGACATTACATCACCACTACGTCAAATGTGTTCAGCTATAGTAAAAAATAAGAATATAGTGTTGATTACATTTAATGACATTTAAAATCACGTTAATGTTATACATTAGTATAGAGGGATATATATATATATATATATATATATATATATATATATATATATATATATATATATATATATTAAGTTCATAAATGTATTTTGATATGAATTGGTAGGACGAATATAAAAATAAAATTTTCCTATCCATTATCAAACTTCAAGATCCTGCAACTTTCCCGGTTTCATACATGGCAGAGTGTCACACGATTCAGGTTAAGGCTGCAAAATATAAGGACTCCATTAATTTACTGCCAGCGCAATTTCTAGAATTTACCGATTTTTTCTTTCATAAATTTGAATTAACCAAGAGTTGAGAATAATTATAGTCATCATTATCATCATCATAGATTCATAATTATAATTGAATATGCTGCACATTTTAACGTTTCCTTAATTCGTACCTGATATAACAATTACAATTTCATTAATAAATGTAATAAATAATTTATAAGGCATGTTTCTTTGTAATTGTTTGGTGTTTAAAGGAACATTAATATATGCAAGGAGATGTCGTGCGGAGCCAACTGGCATGAATTGTCATGCCCAAGGACGTCACTTGGCTGCCTATTCTATCATGTATGAGCAGAATTCAAACTTGCATACGTATGATCGCTGCTTTCGGCAGGCTAATAGCGTTGCCACTGTGGCTCCAACTCACCATTTGTATTCGTTTGAAACTTTGAAACACACCTTCCTTCAATGCACCACTGCAAAAAAATATGTATGTATATATGTAATTATTGAATGTAATCTAGCATGCTAGAGAGTTGCAGATTATATTGGTGAAGTTTTATATGTGTATCTTTCATGTAATTATATATATATATATATAGATAAAGATATATATATACATATATATATATATATATATATATATATACATCTACATATATATATATAACTATATGTGTGTGTGCGCGCTTGTGTGTGCGCATTGTTAAGGAAAAAAGCAAAAAAATGCAGATTTTGCACCCATTGCCACGAGTCGGTTCTTAAATGGATTGAATTGGAAATAATTTCATGTTTCTACTAATTGACAGCATTTAAGTGTGGATTATTGTAAAACATAATGAATGGTTTTGTTATCACATTAATATTAACTTAGTATAAATTTAGAACATATACTGCTCATGTCCGATCCTTTGTTAGAAAATATTTTCTGATAAACTGGTTAATAAGCTTGTTGTAACCTTGGACTACAGGAGTATTTTTGGCGAGAGAGAGAGAGAGAGAGAGAGAGAGAGAGAGAGAGAGAGAGAGAGAGAGAGAGAGAGAGAGAGAGAGAGAGAGTACCATATTTTGTCCACACTCGGTTCCTCTAGCTGCACCGAAATATTTATCCATGCATACGCCCGTGTTTGGATCCCTACACCTCATTAGGAGACAAATATCTGCAGGAACAGTCTTTAAAAAATTATGTAAAATGACATATAGCTGGAGGTGTATGACTAACCGGCCACACTAAGCCTAATATTTTAATCTAGTGATATGTTCCAATAATTGCGAAACTGATGAACCAGATTCGATTCTCGATGTCTTTGTCCTTTTTCTTTTAAAATTGGTTCCACGAATGGTCCTTAACTGGAAATAGGAGAACTTGTTTAAGAGTTCTAGATACGGTGTTTGCGAATCTCACGGCAGTACTACGCTAATAAGGTTTCTTATATATATATATTATATATATATATATATATATATATATATATATATATATATATATATATATCATTCCTTTTTACAATGCGTGTATTACAAGTTCAGTTACATCCCGACCATCATACTTGTATTAAGTACTAACTAAGACAAAACGTGTAAAAAAACTAGCATATCTTACTTTGCATTATCAAAATATCTGTATTCGAACGAAATGACTATAATTTTTATTGCAAGTGACCCTTCAAGAATCGACCGAAAATCACGCCAAGCAGTATATGATTTGCGTATTCTGGCCACTAACGGGGTAGAGTTCGTTCCTTCTTTTTTATTGTAATTGTCAGAGTGTTCTATAATAGTCAATTTATACAATTCAAAAACACATTTGGACCAAAAACGTATTGGGTAGCTATTAAGATAACTGTAAAGTTAAATCTAGGAATGACACAATCGGAAAATATGTAAAAACTGAATGGCGAAAAAAATAAATCAACAACTTCTAACTACTGATTCGGTAACACAACAGTTATAAACTACTATGTATGAATGATAACAATAGTTACTGTGACAAACGTTTAATGATAGGTGAATTGTATTGATTGCAACAAATACAACTGCATTCGAAATTCTATGATAGAACGAATGACTAAAAATAAAAAACTATTACTCCAGAAATTCTAGAGCAACATCCTGTCAAGTAACAAATTCCTAGTAATTAAATAGTAATTGGCAAACTCAGCCTAACCTACAGACTATACATAGCTTCCTATCTCCTTGAACGTAAGTTTGTATGGTGGCACAATCCTGTGATCTAGGAATTTGTTTACTAACACACTGTATCAGCCAAAACTAAAATTGAAGGTTCAAAAGTGAACTCATTAAGTTTTGTGACTTGAGTCAAGCAATGAAAAAGCATATGAATATTCGTCCAATGTATAATGAAAAACTACATCATTGCAACGAAACAAGGCTTGCTTCTTTGTAACAAAGCCGTACTTAAGGTTGATGGCAGCTTTATGGAATCATAAACCCGTTTTAATTTACAGATGATCTGTATGCAACTCTTAATCCTTGAATTGGTTGAATTGCGAAGCAAAAGACATAATCATTTTCAAATCTAATATATTTACATTGCTGGTAATGATTTGTTTTCTCGTATATATGTCTTGGTTTACCGTAAGATCCTCCTTTGATGTCTTGCATTAATATGATCTTTCAATATTTCTAGAGGCTTTAATGTTTCTGCTGTATATGAACAATGTTTTGATTGAATGTCAATGTTTTGATTGAATGTCAGAATGTATTTTGTTGCTTCTTATCTTCTTGGTCATCCTCGTATTCGTTTATATCATCTAACAACCACTACAAATCATCATCTAACATTTCGCAACCATGCTTGTAGAGTGAAGCCTGATATGTCCTTGTTTCATACGACTTTGTACTGGGAGTAGCTGAAATGTACTCCTGTGATTCCAATCTAGCTTTTTTCCCCTAGGGTGAGCAACAAGATATCTCTCTTCAAAATTTGATAATCTGAAACATTAACTTCTTTTTCACACAATATAGTCAGTATTGTGCTGTCATACCACGAAACTACCTACCCTACCCACCTAATCACCCACCCTCCAATCTATCTACCTACCTACTGTGACAGGGAATGAAAGACACAACACATTAACAATATTATTATTGTGTACTATATCAATGTAGAGGTACTATCATGCGTTGTTTTTAAAATCGGCTTGGGACCCTAGAAGCCTTATTTTATTGGATCAAGGTCATAGTCCTTGAGTCACCTTGTAGTGACAACCAGCTGTACATACATTTGCTTCATGAATCAGTAATTAACCAGCCCATGAGATATGTGACATCCTGATGATTGGAAAAAGGTATTATCCTGCTCTTCTAGAAAGACAAGGGCAGCAAGTAGGCTGCAGTAATTACCCTGCTATTTGTGCTTTGAAAGGGCTTTGCCTCTATCCTCAAAACCGGAGAAAAAGGGTCCGTTTACTGGAATTGTGCAGGAAAGACTAGAGTGGCTTTACACCTGACAGGTCAACCATGGACCGCATATATACGCTTTAACATTGATATAGACCAGCATGTAATGCAACAAACCACTGTGGATAACCTACGTTGACCAAAAACTGTTGAATGTTCACAACGGTTTCATATCAACAACGGCCACCAATGAACTGGACGCTGGAAGGAACGGCACGGGACAGCACGCTTATGCCGACGACGCCAATCTACTGTCTGATTGGCTACATATCTTACTGATCAGCCTGGAGATCATGCAGGACAACACAAGGATTCTAAGCCTTAAGAGCAACTGGAGTAAGACCAAAATCTAAACGGCCAGTCCACAAGCCATCACGTCAGCAACAACACCACAAAGTCACGAGGTTGAGATACTGTACTCATTTACTTATCTCGGCTGATCACACCACAGCTCAGACAGCATTGAAACAGAGATCAGGCGCGGCATCAGAATCGCACATGACTGATTGAAAACCATGGATAGATTCGTCTGGTGCTCATATATCAGCCTTACTACAAAGACCCGGCTGTATAACGCATCCATTCTACCAGTTTTGCTTTAGAGTGGCGATGGCTAAAAAGATGAATGCCTTTGACGAATGGTGCCTCCGCAGCATCCTCCGCATCACACGCACGCATCACATCATGTATGCAGAGATCAGGGACAAAACGAAACGTCCGCTGGTCACAGATACCATCAGGACTAGACGCTTTGGAAGACCAGGGCGGGGGGGGGGGTGAGGTTAACGCCCAGTGGGACAATCAACAAGCACCTATATCCGAATAGTGGACCAGGACCTCAGATAGGTCAACCACGAATTCCACACTGGTTGGCAAAAGGTACAATATCGCATCTACTGGCGCAGACTCGCATCTACGGCAACGGTTCCTTGGGCAGTGCACTAATAAAGACTACGACGATGATGCCTTACACGAAAAACATCCAGCAAGCATTCGGCTTAGTTAATTTCTATATTTATTCACAAATACTCAAACTAAAAAAACAGTTAAAATATTACTGGCAAGTGTCCAATGTGCAAACTGTTGACGGCAACATATCAAACTGTTGATGGCAACCTATCACAACATGGAATATATAGTTATTAACATGTAATGTATATTAATTAATACGTATATTCATTTTTACTTCCAACTGCACTGATCACAAGGGACATTCTGAGTTGTTTAGGTGCATAGGTGTACCAATATGGATGCATCCAAGTATCAAATTTAATGATTGGAGCATAAACAGCACCCACAAAATAAACTTCAAACATACATGTAAACACAGTCTCCGAAACAGGAATTATAGTTTTATAGACCTCTTTCTGCAATAAGGATGTATACATCATCAAGCTGCATTTCCTCACCAAGGTTAATAATTATATGTACATCAGTATGCATATAACATGCCAACAAACTCGTATGGTCATGCGATAAATGCAGAAACTAGGTCAGAGCAACTAAAACATGCAATTTAAGTCACAATGATCTTGTTTTGTTGTAAGAGTGTGATAGTTAGAGCAATGCATATCATCGTCAATTTTACTATTTTAGCAGATCGACATTAAACACAAAATGTAACCCAAGTCAGTGAAGCGTACAACATGGACCATAACACTACACTCCTGTTCTGGGGGAATATTATTCGTCAAGATATATCTATCTTCTCACCTAGTTTCATGATTCTAGATAGTATGTTCCTAGCATGTCACAACCCTACATTGTTATGGGCGAAATGCAGAAGCATAATCTAATTCAGTAAAATGTAGGTCACATTGATCTCTTTTCTACAGGTGCTGTATTAGGAAAGATGTATGCCTTCATTTTAGTTTAATGATTCAAGCATGAACAGTAAAAATATGAAATTGATATAAAATCGGTAATGTGTACAATATGTGTACTAGTGTCCCCCTTTTGTGAAAAGTGTGTATCACTTAGCAAGATGCATTCTCTGACCAAGTTCCAAGTCCAAGTTTAACAGTATTATACAGAAAATACAGAAAAATGACGTTGTAATGAGCTAAACAAAAAACAATTATCCTAATCTAGCAAATGTGAAATGTCGGTCACATTGTCCTTCTTTTCTTATAAGGATGTGGTACTAACATAATGCAATCAATCATTTAGTTCATGACTCTGGTATTGGAAGTGCATGCGATTGAGCCCAACTGAGGGAAGTATGGGATATGAGTCACACTGACGTGTTTCTATGATGTTGGTATAGTACTCGTTAAGATGTATCCTCTCATCAATTTTCATAAATCCTGGTGTAGCAGTCTGTATACTTGGTGCAAACTATTTGATTATAAGCTAAACGCTTACACTTAACCTAAGCCTGTAAAATGTGAACCGTAGGTATCCATGATCTTCTTTTCTTGTAAGGATATGATCCTAATAGAGATACATGAACCTAGTTTCATGATTCAAGCATGAAATGAACTTAAAAAAATATACTTAAAACAAAACAATTGAAAGTGAGTGAAGCAAAATTCATGGGTGACAGAGGCCTACTTTTGCGATCAGTGTGCAGAACTCATCAAGATGCATCCCCTAATTAAATATATTGAATCTTGGTGAAATAGTGCATTGCTCACAAGGAACAGGGCCATTAACTTGATTAACTAACTTAATTGATTTCGACCCTCACAGAGCCTTTGTCAAATGCAATTATGAAACAGAGACAAGACAAGCAGTAAACACACAACAAAGTGTTGACATTACATAAGTAATGAAAGCATTGTTTGAAAATGGTCGAGGTCGAGCCTAATTGGTTTGAACTCGAATGATAAAAGTGGCAACCTTGTTGGTCAACGTCAAGTGGTGTAAGCGTAGATTATATCCCGGATAATTAATTTATTGTTCTATAATGACAATAATAACCATAACAATAATAAAACCAGCAAGAAAAAAAAGAAAGGCAGTAAGTATAGGTGATGGAGTGAATGTTGAGCGAAATGAATGAATTCTTTAACTGAATAAATAGGGACTGAATAAATAGGGACTTTAAACACAGATGATGATTTTATTTGTGTGTAGGTGCCCTTTTGGAATCTTGACGATTTAAGACGTTGTGTTTTATGTGTTCTAAGGCGGCGTATACAGTAAGATGCCTTTTCTTTCCTGGTTTAGGAACTCCGGTCGCGGATGTGAGCATTTGTACTTATTATTATATCACTGACAGTATAGCAAGGGGAAGAGAAGTGTTCAGCAACTGGGCTTCTACATAGCTTCTTTGTCATCCAATCAGATATGTGAAGACTGATCGTTCTGAGTAGCTTAACTGTTTATCCGACATACTAAAGTTTACATATATTGCATGTGATGAGATTAATTACATTCTCTGTTGTGCACGTTCTGTTTGGACCATATGTTTTAATTTTTTCGCTCCTCGCTGTGTCAGTGAATGTGTTTGTCTCTATCATATGTTAATCAGCTGAGACAATCTACATTATATTGTTTGTATGTTCTGTTTGGACCATGTATGTTATAGTATTCGCTCGTTGAATGTGATTATACACATTGCATTCTCTTTTTTGCACGCTCCATGTGGTGACCTTCTATAGCAGTCTCTTTTTTGCACACACACACACACACACACACACACATATATATATATGCTTCAAAAGTGTTTTGGGACATGAAGTAAATGCCTATAACTTATACAAAGTCAGTAAAATGTCAAATGTGGGCAACATTGACATTTATTGGTAGTAAGGGTTTGGTACTTAATAGATGTATCCAATCGTCTACCTCGATGATTCTAGCATTGACAGTGCATTGCAGCAGGACATTTAACCTATGTCAGTGAAGCATGAAATATGGGAAACAATGGCCTACTTTTGTGACGAGGGTGTTGTACTCATCGAGATGCATCCCGTCACACAGTCTCATGATTCAAGGTATAACATTATTAGTACAGTACGCAAAACCCTGATCTATCGCAAAAAAAAAACTTAACGAATAACGTGCAACTAATGTACATATCTCTACAAAGTTGTCGTAGAGGTGAATATGAATGTTTAGACCATTTTCCCGTTATCATCATTACAGGGCTAGTAATCCAAAGTTATTATTTTCGTCCCCTATACTATCTATATCTATGTTATAATGTAATATTCTGCCAGCTCTAAATAATGCTCCTGATGATACTAAGTAATGTTATTATTATTATTATTATTATTGTTATTACTAGTATTATCATTATTATTATTATTACTATTATTATTAATATTATTTGCGTTAGGAACTGCGGTGATCTTGGTCTAAGACACTATGTAAATTACACACATTACTATTTCTTAAAGTTCACGTAAAGGAAAATAAATTAAAAGTACAAAAACATTCTCAGATCCTCGCATATTTTCTGCGGAAGCTTCAGACCTCAAATCAAACAGATTAAGAACTAATAGCTACACGTCAAGATATATGTCATTATCTATTACTTTTTTCATTTTCTACATTTTTTTTAAAAAAATGTCCGGTCCTTTATGTATCCGTTTATATGGACCAATAATTCTTTACTTAAATTAGGCACTAAGTTGGACACAACACATACAAATGTCAACATTGGTTAAGTTGCATTTGAATGAGTGGCCTAGTGCAATGGTTAGTGCAAGTGATATTTCCTGAACCTGTTGAATCACATCTACTTGCTTTGTCACGCTGCGCAAAACCAGCAGGCTGAAGTAAAAAAAATAATTAATTTTCGGTTTAAACTTTGTTGATATTTTCTACTTAATGCAAACAATATTCCTCGAGAGTTTGTAAATCTCCAGAATAAATCAGAGTAAATAATAATAATATTCTGGGGACAACATTATACAATACCAATTCAATGACTCGGTTAGAGTGTTAATATATATATATATATATATATATATATATATATATATATATATATATATATATATAAAGATAGATAGATAGATAGATAGATAGATAGATAGATAGATAGATAGATAGATATAGATATAGCTATGACAAGCGGTTATTTTTGACCTCCGGTCACAAAGATTACCTCAAGGCAAACGTTAGCGTATCAAACGTTCATATGCAGTGTCAGAGTGTCAGAGAGGCTGAATGCAAGGTCGCTGAAAAATGTATACTCTTGTAAAATTACGCCTCATAGCTAGCACAGCCTCTGCGTAACACATACATCTCAGACTAGGAACACATGCACAATTTTGCATATAAATATCACTTCATCTTGAGTAGTATGTCTTCCTCCCGCTACTCTGCTAACCGTAGAGCAAAACGGACTTAAATGAATTGAACAGTTGACATCGCTTACTGTATCAATTTTCCTGTAGATGGAAACGCTCACACGCGCGCGCGCATACAAGCTCATTTACACACACACACACACACACACACACACACACACACACACACACACACACAATGTGCATACCTCACATAGGACAGATTTGCGCCCCTTAATGGCATGACACTGCTCGTTAGGAGTGTACACCTCTCCTGGCTGTTTCTTCACAATGCTCTTATATACATTCTCGTTGTAGTAAATACCCCTAGTAGCCACGCACTCCCTGAAAATGCGAACATATAGTTTAGTATAGGGGAATTACCAAACTGAAGATCAAGATCATTTGCGACTGTCAATGACTCACAACAGTTTCATTTTTTTTAACTGTATTCTGTATTGGATTTAGAATTATGATATAATATTATGTATTAGTACTAGTCATAATTCTCTGTAAATAACTCGCACTTATAATGAAATGTGAAATAGTCAGTGGTATGATTCCCCGACCCACTTCCACCTATGTATGGAGACTAATACAAAGCACATGATATCTAAAAGATATAAAACATACCCCCACCCCCCTCAAAAATGTTGCTGGTTGCTTTGCAATATTTTAAAAAACAACTTTGGCACGCTCTCCCATTTTCTGTATGTCGATATTTTCCTTGACTTTGTAAGAATTATGGTTTATTTCAGGTCCGCGTAATTCCTCCGGACCTGTATTATATTCTCTTTTTGTAGTACCCATTGGGATGCGTTCACCAGTCTTTCCACCTAGTGTCCACTCGGCAAGAATGACTCAATATTGCCAAGTAGAAAAGTAAAGTTTTGACATGCGCTTGTTACAGACTAGGACACATCCTGGACCGGGTGGATGAAATTGAGTGATATCCAAACAGGCATCCCTTCATGAGGGAGATGGTCGCCTTTAGAACTCGAAGGAACTTATTAGAGAGGTGCTAGAAGAGAAGGATGTCGCCAAGATGAAAAGTGCAAGGGCGCAGGTGAAACTAGCAACTAAAACTTAATCTCTCTCTGCCCTGTTCATGCGTGATTATATAGCGAGTAATATCATATTTGTTTATATGTGAGCAATCCTATTCTTTCTTGTGCGATTAGCATGTTTGTGCTCGGCCTGGGAATTATTGACACAAACAAAAAATTATAACACGAAGTGACCTAACAAAACAACGGCCCATATATCTCAGAAACAGAGATACTGCTTTACCATTGTCAGAATATGTGCCTGTACATGATTGTGTGTTTGCCTTTAGTATGGCTTGTCTTTAGCAACTTAAACGTAAGCCCCCTCTGCCCTTTTCATGCGTAATTATATAGCGAGTACTGGCATATTTGTGAATATGTGAGCACTCATATTTTATTAATGCGCGATTAGAATGTTTATGCGTACGTGGAAATATTGTAACCTTTTTCTCTCCTTTCTCCTTACTTTTATGGTTGCAAGGGGTATGATAGAGGTAGGGGACAAATTATGTTTTCTTATAAGGGGATTGTAGGAAAGTTATAGGGGTTATAGTTGTGTTAGGGGGATGGTATCCTACTTTTTGAACATCATACCTGTTTGTCTTGGTCGGTGTTGGTGTTTGTAAGTGGGTATATGTGCTGGTCAGTAAGACGGTGTATTTGTTTGTAGGAGTTGGTCAGTAGGTGTTCGTGTTAGTCAGTAGTCATGTGTGTTGGTCAGAGCTTTCTACATTGCCGTTCCACATGTCCATATAAGGTCCCATAATGTTAAACATGTGGACAATTTTCAATTACTGTTTTCTCTTGTCAGTATACAGTCCATATTGCTAATCCTATGGGCAAATGTTAATAGTGTCCGTACAACGGCCTATCATGTATGTCCCTGGGCTAATGTAAAATTTACATCGTACATATCGAGTCATATTAAAAATGGAGGGGTTACTTGATAAACTTACTTACCTACCTTCCTATATACCAACCTGTATAACTATTAATATACAAATGTTTGCATCTTTTTGCACAGACAGAAAGACAGTCTCGCATATACATATTTGATACAACGGTTGTATATACACATATATTTATATCCCTGTAAATAAATCTTTCTCATGGGGCAAATTTGTCTTTATATTCATTATTTAGACAGTACTTATTAATTGCAGAGGTTTTAACCAATCAGTACTCTCAAAGTGGGTGAGTAAAATTGTGTTCATCCTAAACGAATACTACTGAAGTCAGTTACCCGTATTAGAACTAAGCCTGAAACTAATGCAAGTTTAAAATGTTATATGTCTCTATATACATTGTACATACTTGTCTTTTAGTGTCTCCTTGAACGCTTCTACTGAGCAGTTAGAGAAAAGCCAGGGGTTTCTGGAGTATGGCTGGCCTGGGTAGAAGTATGGGGTAGCGGCAGTCATTATAAATAAATCCTCAGCCTTGCATGATGTGGCATTGTTTTCGCCATCGTGACTTGCTCCAAGACTGAAAGTAACAAGCAGGCAAGACGCATGACTACAAAGCAGATACAGTGCAGCTTAACTGTTACTAAGATATGGGCATTCTGCAAGTAAAAATATGATACCACTTTCTGATAGAATTAGTATAACAATGCAAACATTCTTTATTTTCAAACAACATACAAGTAACGTTTACATTCAATAGGTAAGTGTATTAGAACACCTGAATGTATACATCGTTATGTGGTCATTAGTGGGTACTATTTATTAGCAATTCTTCAATATATTCAGTTTTATTTGTCAACATTATATGTATTAAATGTAGCCTACAGCCGTATGTCATAAGTCATTTTTGTCGGAAGAAAAAAAAGAAGATTGTAATGGCCAGCTGAGAGTCTAATCATCCTGCAAGATGAAAAGGTTCATATAATGGCATTTATGTTCCTACATGTATAGGGTCGGTAACGCGGTCTCCCAGAAACCTCAACAGGTCTCATATGTGACTTATAATATACAGCATATACAATTTAAAGTCTTTGTGACTTAAACATCTCTCAACCAATTGTAGTCGACATTTCACAGCCCATTTCATAGTTTTCAGATAATAACATTATCTTTCCTTATGAAAATAGCTACGAGAACAAGTGGGCTGCAAAGTTTCCTCAAATCCGAGAGTTCAATTGATTATCTAACTTTATGAATGTTGTACATCGATCGAATACTAGGTATTTTCGACTGACAGATTAACACAGTCATTTGGTGGTTGAGATATAGGAAACCAGAAACCCGGCAGAAACAACCGCCCTTGGATTGGCGGCCACTGACAGTTGCTCATGTGGAAATCAGGAATCCAACACGGGGCACCGGAGGTGCTAAGCGAGTGAACGTAAATGCGGGAGACAAATAGGGCGCCAGGACTTGACTTACCTGTGTCCAAGTTCGTGTGTTGCTGCCCACACTGTCGAAACATAATCAACTGATTCGATCACTATGGATCTGGCACCAAACCCACATACCCCCCCCTGTAAAGCTAGCACCTGAAAGGAAAAAGAAGAAAACTATGTATTATATTACATTCTTACATACTAACGTGCATCATTTACCAGATACTCTTATCTGGACTGGTAAAATATATGTATTACAAAAACTCGCTAATCATTGTTCAATGCATAAGAAATTTGTATTGATCTCAATAATATGGTATTCAACATAAATTTAACTCAATACGTTGTAAGAGCAAAACATATACACGCGTGACATGCAAGGCCAATATCACAGTAATTGCGTCGACATAAGCAGGTATATCTGTATACATATAGTGACTATACCTAATGCCAATTGTAACATGTGTTAGCCCGAGTGTGTGTGACGATATAACTGGATTTAAGAACAAGATAAGTGTGCATGATTCGTTACATAACAGTTTATCGAGATACCCCTATATACTGCTAAAATGTGTATTTTACATACGAAAACAAATTATGTTCAAATTAAATCTATACTTCCTAACAACTATCAAAACTTCGAGTCATATATATATATATATATATATATATATATATATATATATATATATTACGTGGAGTTCAATTAGGATTAACGAATAAAAGCATACGTAACAAGTGGAACCTCTCTGACCCCTTTGTTAACTCTAAAATGTGGTCTCTGAAATAATGTGGTCATGTAATGCAGGTTTTTAACATATTAATTATCAACTAAGCAATCACATTTCCTGGTGCATTTAATGGGTTGTTTCTTGGGGTATTACTTTATGTCTTTATGTAAAAATCTAGAGATAAAATCCGTTACAAATATTGATAATTATGACATCTAAATGGTTCATTGCGGAAAAGGACAATTGTAGTTGTAAAATAGCGTATACTTCGAAAACATAGCAGATACAATCAGTAGAAGACTGTTTGATTTAAGTGAAAATTACCCTTTCAATTTTTAACATCTGAACAGGTTAACTACGAAAGAATTTGGAGACGACTTAAGTGGTCAACCGGTTTACATGAATACGACATCTATGTAGGCAATTTGGCACTGGCATGTATTAGGCATATTAAGAATATACATGACAAATGATTTGCTATGACACTGAGAAAAAGAGAGAGATAGTACACTTACCGTCAACATCAGTAGCATTCAGGAAACCATTATACAATGTGTAGCTAAAACAGAAATAGTCGTTAAATGTGCTTGTGCAATATGCTTTTAGACAGACTAGCAAAATATTTAATCATCGTTTATAGGCTAAACATGGCATTCATAGCGATATATTAGCTACACTTATTAAAGAAACCCAAAATTAAATAGTTTCCATTATAAAAGGAAGTCTACAAAAAGGCTAGCATAATTTGAAAAGAAACTAATAATACACATATTAAAATGAGGAAGTAGAAAAACATGTATCTTATTAAGCATTTGCGACATAGTACAAAAACGTATGTAATAGAAAAATACATATTTATTTACGAGTATGTGTTTCTTATGTTTCTAGCTTCCCAGCGTGTTAAAAAATTAATGTATTCTTATATCTTAAATGCACTTGTCCAGTTTAACTGACTTGCTGCACCGCATGAGTGTATAGCAGAGATAACAATCAAAGTTCAATTAGGTAGCAGTTATGTAAGTATAAATTGTTGCTTCTTGTCCCGAACCCAGTCAGATCCAATACAATCTAAATAGGATCTTCAGCCAATTATTAGTTTTAAAAAATCTAAATCTTTCGTGGAAGTTAACCAACTTAGTTATTCTTGCCGTATGTTGTCTCAGATAACAATTATTACTTCTGTGTCAGCACCCTAGAATGTAATTCCTATCTATTTCTAAGGTATTTTGTTTTCTCTTTTTTGTATTGATTTAAAATAAATGGATTATTCTTTAGAACATGAAGATTATTGTATGATTAACAGCGTGCATTCTAGCTACAGTGCATAGTGAGTAATCAGGCATTGATGCTGTCCCGAAAGTGAAGTCTGTGACCCCCAACATGTTGCTATGTTTACAGTTCAGCCTCTGAAAACATGGAAAGTATAGTACTAAAAAGGAAATGTTGAGAATGTATGGGAAAAAAATTGTGAATTGAGTACCTCTGAATGAATTTTTTTTCTTTCTATGTTTAAGAAATGTTGCTAATGAATCAATCTTTCTCACACGAATATCCAGTTTAGAAATAACTGCCAAAATTTAAGGCCATCTTGCAATAAATAAGAGTGATGAGCATTTTATTGTAATAGTTACATCACTGAAGACAACCCAAACGTTGCGAATACATTGGCAACACATGGACTACGTTCAAATTAAGCGCGGAATGCGTTCCGAACACATTATGAAATGTATCTCAAAGGTACCTTTTGCAACCATTCTCCTATACGCGTAATAGCATGGTGAACATATTTAGCCCACGGAACACTACATTAACACTGTTCTCCAAAATAAATCATGTTTTTTATAAATGAGTTGTTGTTTTCACAATTACTAAAATCCGGTGTTCTTGCAAAAGGCAGGTAAAATGAGCAATAATTCGACGAAGAACAAAGAACAAAGAAAAACAAAACGAAAACATTATATCATTAGATCAAACCGTATTTATAAAAGAGGTAATTACATGTTCAGAGACACGAGTGACTGTAGTGTTCCATGAGCACAGATTTTCTGCAAAGTATTAAGTTTTATTGAGAAAATTGGGAAAATGCATATTTCCTGACACTTTATCCACGGGTTTTAAACGCATTCCGCGCGTAATTGGGGCATATATCCTCAACGTTACGGTTATACCAGGTAAACATACACTTACCCAGTAAAGAGCATTAGGACGTCTGAGAGTGGTACATTATTCATGTTGGTGACCAAGTCCCATAATGCGACATCTGCAAGATAGTCCGTTGCCTCAATATATTGTGTCCAGTTATATATCATCACATTAGAAGAGGTGTGCGGAAAATCAGTTTGCGTCTACATGCAAAAAACGGGAAAATATTTCAAACGAGGTAGTATTCTTTTCTATTTATGTCCTAATTTAGTATTAAAATGCACACGAGGCTAGCCATAGAGGTGAAGAGGAACAAACTGCATATTTGTTTCATGTATTTTCACAGGACATAGGTTGCTGTATGTCTGGGAGCATCCTACACGGTAATTTATAAAAGATGATCAGAGGTATAATGATTAGTGCAAATGTGAATACAACAGAAACCTATAATATAAGGATGAAAAAAAAATTGACATGAAAAGGAGAAAGAGAGAAAGACTGTTGGACAAGTAAACTGTACTACATTACGTTTACATGCCAATAATTAGTCACAAATGAATCTTTGAGTATATAAATTATTTTGAACATAAAAATCTATTACGTGTGCATAAGAGGTATGCATTCATCTCATTATCTCCCTCTCTCCCTCTCTTTGTCTCTCTCTCTCTCTTGATATATATATATATATATATATATATATATATAATCAATCCATTTAAATATATTCTAAAGTATATGGTTCAATGAAGCCAAAATCGTTTAATCTTCCATGTTTTAAGGCAATGTTTGTATCAATAACATATTACAGTTTATGATGTATGATTCTAAACAAGATGTGAATAATATGATATCTAATATATAATCTTGTTTTCCGACTCTGATTCAGTAAAACCAAAAATTACATTTTGCAGCTTAACTCGATAATGTGTGGCAAATTATTAATATTTGAAGACATTACCAAAATATATGAGATAGTATCTCCTGATAGATATTTCACAAAAGACTCGTATTATCATTCAATATACCAGTTTTATACCAGTTTTAGTGAAGTAAGTATTAGTAAGTATTATTCTACGTACATTTAGTCAAGTAGGTATTAACGAGTAATATCATATGTAATAATGTATACTGGAACCACAAGGATAAACCATTTGCCAAGGAAAATATGCTAGAATAATGTAATACCGCCATTAATCAATAGTGTGGGTGTCCCTGACATATTTTAGTATAAGTGCAAGTTGCACTGAGATCGAAGGACTATAACAGGTGGTTTAAATCTAACAAAACCTAGTTTCTTAGTTTCAATATTGTCTCATAGGGTTCAGAATTATTTGGGAATATTCATTCAAAATATTTTTTTTTATTTTCCTTGTAAATTTTGTCTGATAATTCATGTCCGATATCTGGTTTAAATACGGACAAAAATGTATACCAGTTAAGATTAGAAGCTCCACACACATTTGCCTGCTGTGTTTTATGCTCCCAAACTAAACTTGTGTTTTCTCTAGATTAAGGTAAAGACACACGAAAGTTGACCATATAACTTGTATACATGCACTGCGCTACTTAAACAATTTTTCTGAGTCGTATATAACTAGTAGGGTGTCACCTTCATATTGTAAAATGAGAAAGTCTATGTCATTTACTTGTTTCCCTTACTGCTATTATGTGTGATCATTATTGTTAATATCTCAGCACACAGTAGAAGGAAGTAATAGGACAGCAAATTCCTTGTCTACGTCATTGATGAATATTAAACCATGGATACTTGTACAGTCACCACAAAACAATATGCAATATATTTTAATCATTATTCAATGCAGTACATTATCTTTTTGCTGAGCAACCAAAATTTTACAATTGCTCGAAACGTTAGAAATAAATGTTTAGTTTACTGAATTAAATGCTTTTTCAAAATCAAATAAGAATAGCAAACCATGGTATTTTACATTTCTCTGCATAATACATTAAAATATAAACCAGCCTATTGCTTTACCTATAAGTAAACGAAATATGAAGCCAGTTTTTGTCTTTAAAAAAGTGATACATAATTGGTGTTATCCGCAATCTAAAATTTATTGTGACAGAAACTATATCTTATCTAGTAATATTATTCCATTAAACTGGCGCTATTGTTCCCACTTCTCTTTTGAATAATGGAAAATGTTTAATTTTCTAGGTGACTGAAAATGTGGGCAGGAGAACTAAGATTGTATTCAGTTAAACTGTTATGATAGATTCATATGGATAATAAAGAACAAGTTATTGCATTTTTAAACTTTGCCATCCGGGCTTTGCCATTTTAACATCAACGCCATTCTGATTTCCGTTGTAGGGATGGAAATATTATGTCTGATATTCTGACATTGACCCAGGAATATGTGGGAAGTATTTGGGAAATATCAATTGTAATGAACTCTGTACAGTTATTTATAGCTCGACCAAATTATCATATTTTCAGTTGCAGAAGAAAGGGATTCGTGTATGCTATAGACTCGTTTGTGGCTTATTTGAATGATCACTTATATTAAAACTTAAACCTTACGGTCTATTCACCTCCTTAAAGTTGCTAGAATCACCTCTGCCAGTTTTGACTGTAAATCAGAATGTTACATCTCTTGTAATAGAGGATTTAGAGTAAATCAAAAGTTCATGGACAAAACATGCACTCTATCACAAGCACTCAAGGATGGGCAGGAATCCCCAGTTTATAAAAGGTCTTACCTCGAAAAATATAAACTCAGAAAGGAAGACGTTGACTGATATACTAGGATCTTCTATATCTTTGAAGCGCTGGTTTACCTATGACAAAATAAAACACAAGTATTTCACAGTCGTTATAATTTACGATATCAAAATGAAAATGTATAAAACATTTCTTTCTAAAATTCTTCTCAGGTGATTTTCAAGTACAACCCGCATAATTGTCTACGTTTGGCATACAAAAGAATGCTACATTTTGTAAAGAGAGATGAAACGACTCTAAACCGGACACTATTAATATCAAAAGTTTGGCCCTTTCATAGTGGTTTCTAATATATGAACGTGTGCTTAGTAACAAAACTATCCTTTCGGCACAATTTGTTTTCCCAAGTCATAGAGCGTGACCTATTTAATGAGGCGGCGGGTATCTGTTTCCAGAGGGTCCGGGTTAGAAAACTGTCATATAATTACAGGAAGAAAAATATAATAACGCCAATCAAATGCGATTCATGCAAGTAACTGGAAACGTATCCCTGTTTAGACAACCAAAAAGAGATTTTGCATGTGCACAGGATCACCTGTTGTTCCAAACCAACTATTCATTAAATTAAAAAAACAACAAATATGTGGTATGTAAAGGAATGTTAATGTGATCAGTAGTTAAGAAAGCATTACTTACACCGTTCATAATGTGTGAGTAAGCTTCTGTTATCTTTCCTATCACTAGACCCTTTCTTGCTCGGGGATTTAAGGGTTGTACCATCGATGAATATCTGCAAGTAGAGATGAAATATACATCTTATTTATGTGTGCGTACGTTTGTGTTGTGAATGGTTTTGTGTGTGACAAAAGAGAAGTACAATATACACGTTAATATAATAAATGATCTCAGCCTCAGTAAAGAAGGAATAGTAGTAAATGTACTTGCATAATAAATGATTGGGTGCCTTTTGACTTCGTCTTATTTGCAACATTAATGACTTTTGCTATGCGATTTGAACTCGCGGGAATAAAACGCGCGAAAATACAGGAGTTTCGATAAAACAATGGGTTCATCATTAAATATATCTTCCAATCGCATTGCGAATTCACAAATAACATCGCACTTGAAATTTGCCGAAATGTGATAGGCCAGAAATTCTCTATGCGCGTATAAAAATAGACGCGAACATTAGACCACCGTAAATACCTGAACGATGAACTAATTTGTGACTAATTATCAAGGCAATTTTTGCCCTTTTTAAAGTTTAGCTCAAAGCTGCACAAACATGTGAATATACGTTGTTTTTGCAGCACTAGCGGGGATAGGTAGACGTATAGAGATATAATTAACTGTGAGTTGGTGGTGGTAAATAGGCAGGTAGGTTGATATCTAAATATCTATCTATCTATCTATCTATCTATATATATATATATATATATATATATATATATATATATATATATATATATATATATATATACAGGGATGTTGATGTGTAGGTTGATATATATCTGTAAGTATATATTTGTTTACGCTAAGAATTTAGATTGATCGATAAATGGATAGATAGTTATGTTTTCATGCAGAAAGAACACTTACAAGTCCCATATTCGTGAGTCTATCAGTACGGCGACGTTGACATTGTAGACTTGCTTTTGCTGTCGACATTTATCTGTGTATATAATTTGCAATGAGAAAACATATTCATGTTATATAGTCTCAGCTTTTAATAATAAATATAAATCTGTATAATTGTTGTATTCCTAATGTATAATACATTCATGTAATTGTGTTCACAATAGTTTCCATGTAAAATGTTATATTCTTCCATACTAAGGTATATTCTCAAAAAGCATGGAATGCTTGAGAACAATAAAGGCATATCATATAATATAACTGAATATATTACTATCATCCTGAGTTATCTTACCATCTTCAAATGTGACATTATTTTACAGTTTTTATAAGTGATATTATTGTACCATATCCGTTGTTTATTTCACTTGAACTGTTCTCACCTGTTGCCCCTCTGTTATGTAAAGCTGCTACATTTCGGGATGATAATTTAAGGTCTGAATGATGAGACTGGTTTTGTTTGAATTTTCCTTGGAAACGTCGGAGAAGAGTTCTAAGTTCTTGTTCTCCTTTTTTCTCATCGACGTATGATGCATCTGCAGGGTGAAATATTCTTTATCAAATAAAAAGACCGTGAGCTAAGTTTAATTTTAGTTTCCTGCATTTTCTAGTTATATAGTCTCAGGCTTAAATACTAAATATAAATCTGTATCCTTTTTATATTTTAATGTATAATACATTCACGTAATTGTGTTCACAATATTTTCCATGTAAAATGTTATACTCTTCAATACTAAGGTATATTCTCAAAAAGCATGTAATGCTTATGAACATTAAAGGCGTGTGCTATAATAGAACTGAATGTATCATTATCATCCTGAGTCATCTTACCAGCTTCATATACGATATTATCTTACCATTTTTATACATTGTAATATTGCACCATCTACATTGTTTTTTTCAATATAATTGTTCTCACCTGTTGCCGCTGTGTTATGCAAAGATGCTACATTTCTGAATGATAACGTAGGGTCTGAGGGAGGAGAATGGTTTTGTTTGAGTTGTCCTTGGAAACGTCGTAGAAGAGCTCTAAGTTCTTGTTCTCCTTTTTTCTCATCAACGTATGGTGCATCTGCAGTGTGAGATATTATTATCAAATAAAAAGACCGTGAGGTAGGTTTAATTTTATTTTTCCGCATTTTCATCGACCTATTAACAAAAACAGAACCGAACAGGGAATAAAGCTGAGGGCACTGGATACAGAAACAAAGATTGTAATTACAGTGATATTTCGATAATTTCTCCCGATCATGTTTTCATTTAAAATCAAGAGAGAAAATACATGTCATTAAACTGTAATTGATACAACGATCTATATACGTCGTGCTTAGTCTGCGTATTACTGTAATTATGTTCAGGAAAGAAATTATACATTCGTGACTTTTTGCAGTAAAACAAAAATGTACAAATAATGCAAATTCTATGTTCCAGATAATAAGATACTGCAAACCTTTCTTTTCGACTGAATTTCCTCTTTGGATATGTGCTTGGTCCTGTAGAACATATCGTTTGCCAAGACGACCTGGAACTTGGAACAAGTGTCTTGATGTGACATCATTATCCGCTGGTCGAAGATCGTAACTACGGTCTCCTACTCGCATGTGTCCGTTCTAGAACATACATGTACTTGTATATAATCAATGCTTAACAGCTGACGTTTCATGGTCTAATGGAAACAATTATGGGCATCATCCAGATTACCATGGTAATCTAAATTAACGTCCAATATATAACTCGATTTTGAATCATGTGGAATATAATCTGGTAATGTATCTGGTGTAATCGTTTTAATTCTAAAGGAGACATTGGTTGCATCATAGCCTAATCATAAAGGTTCTTATAGTATACAATCCAAGAATTAAGTTTATTTTTATCATAACCGCTAATTAATGAATTATGATTTTTTTTTATAAAAGTTTGATAACCACGCTTCTTAATCTTTTTTCGATAAATATTTACATATCAATGTATGCTACTAATTCTAATTCAGCTTTTGTTATTTAAAAAATGCATTCTAAGACATACCTAGGCTACGAAAATAATGGGCTGGATTTGAACCATAGTGATCGATGACCATATTTATAAAATGTTCAGCTATTATCAAGACATCTGTTTTTAAATATAGATCATGATAATCGCCCACGTTCTTTATTTCTCATCTTTCCTATACTTTTTTTGTGCATGGGTAATTCTACTGATATTCAAGATTTACTTAATAATGAATTGTTTAGTCTCATTCACTTTTTCAAAACTATCGATATAATCAGATGGGTAAACACCCTTATTAATATTATAGCAATGAACTGTGAAAAATAACTGCATCCGAAAGTACTAACAGTAAAAATTAAATTAGATATCACAGACATGACACATGTCTGTAATAGTAAAACATTATCTTGCATGGATAAAATCAAATTTAATATATCTTTTAAGATACTAGTCTTAAATATTTGGCAGAGCTGGTTCTGTCATACAATAATACAGAAATAATACCTCCATAAATGGAAATAAAATAACTAAGTTTTCCAAAATTATTGTTGCATAATAACCATTTTAAAGGATACGACTTTAACATTTTAAATTGTTATATTTACGAGAATTATACTTAGGCGATAATAAGTTAGAAAAAAGTCATAAAAAATGTGGCTGCTGATTTTCCTCAGACTTTAGATTTAACTGGTAATCATGATTTGGAAATGCTGCCTGCTGAAATTGGTAAAATATTTAATGTAGAAAAATTATATATATATATATATATATATATATATATATATATATATATATATATATATATATATATATATATATATATATTACTGATATGCATGCATTACCAGTAGCCATTAAAAACAAACTAATCAGCTTTCATATATAACAATAATACTGCAAACAATAAATGTACATGTTAATTACACTCCAGAAGAGTTGCATGATTTCTTTAAAAAAAAAGAAATAGCTCATCATTAATTTATGTAATTTTAGTTGTCGATTTGTAACTTTTAAAATTCCTGGTGCTTTTTTAAATAGATCAAAAAATATGATATAGTAATATTGGAAAAATATGAAATGTGTTATGGAATATGGTCATTTGTCAGCTGAAGTAGTATTGTTAAAGACTGAGTCCTATTTTTAATGGGGAAAAGTATCAAAATAAGATAAATGGTGATCAGATAAAAAAAAAAAACAATATTTGACAATGTTGGTGGGAATTTTTGTTTGAATTGTTGTAGTCAAATGGATATAAACATGTACACGAATATGATGATTACCAATATACAACATGATATCACCATAATAAAGGCTGAAAACAATATGTAGCATATACAAACTTTGTTAGATCACTATGAAATTCAAACCCCAGGAGAAACAACATGTGAACATATATATTAAAGATGCCGCAGATTTATTAAAAATAAGGACAACCTAGCAAAGGATTTGATTACTTTTTGGAACATATTTGATCTTCACAAAAATAGTAGAAACAAAGTAAAAAATAAGGGAAGGTAAGATGCATATCAACGATCGACATTAATCCATCCGAAACTGTTGCAGTTCTCTTATTGAGTTTTAAAACATGCTGATAAAGTTTTGATATCAGAACAACATGCGGTGTGCTTCTGCAGCTTATCGCTATCATAAGTAATTTCAAATTCGGCAGCTGTTTCTAACTGACCGAACCCTTGTTTGGTTAATTAAATCTTATACATTCCATCTTATAACAACTAATGTTATTGTATGTTTCGTATTAGGTATATCAAATTTTTTATTGCGTTTGTAGTTGTGTGTGTGTGTGTGTCTGTGTGTGTGTGTGTGTGTAAACATGTAATTTGCGTATGTAACGTATTTATCCAGGAATGTATATTATATACTTATTTAATATACATGAGTTACTCTACTTTTGTAACGATAACAGATTCTGACGCAGATGTAGAATTTGATTATACGAAACATGCAACAAGAAATGAAGTTATAAATATTACAAAGAAGTTAGATGGATATCTACATCATGGTATTGGGTTGCAACCATAATCATCTAAAATGGTGCAATATGAATAAGAACCTGAATAGGCAGTAAAGTTAGGTCAGCCTGATAATAATCAAGATGATGTCAATGAAAGGTATACACACAGTTGTATAAATACTATTGAAAAAAACTTGTGAGATGTTTCTACACTTAAGACAAATCATTTTGATAGTGAATTCAAAAAGTCGATGAATTGTCAAACAGGCATGTAGATGTCAAAATATCGAACTTAAATGTAGAATTACAACGTAATTATATACTATATAAGGTTGGTATAATGTCTGGAACTTTACACATGAGCGACAATCTTATTACTACTATAAACAATTGTGGATTATGCAAACAAGCTTTTTTGTGGAGGGCAAGATGGATGAGCTGGAAACATAATTCCAGAGGATATCTATTTTTTTTTTTAAGAACCACATCACAAAAATGGTACATATAATAATGATAATTCAGTAATTGGTTTTCTTGTTTTAAAATTAGATGACATTAAATCACGTGTGCTCGGCTGTGGTGATATAGCGCCTGATAAAGTATTTACACTACAACTATGTAAGAATTACAATGTTATAAAGTATGATAATTAAAATAATCCAGTAAATATAATAATATCTGCTGGTTTATTAATAAAACTGGTGAAGATAATAGTATTAAATGTGGAGCAAAGGATGTAACTGTAACAAACTTGTTTGGTACTATTAGTATGAACAATACATTGATAAAGAGACTACGAGAACCATTTTGATGCAGCCAGTAACAAATATGTTGAAGCAAAGATATAGGTAGTATAGATATACATGCAAAAAAGCTATCATTATTACCAAAACAAGGATTACCATTAAGTGGTTACCAATAATGTTATCCTGGAAACACCTTGGCCAATGACCCACCAGGAAATAAATTTGATTACATATGTCAAAACATGATTATGGTTGCAGTTGTACACCACTATCACAATGTGACAAGGTAATGCTTGATGGATTAGACAAACATACGGGTGCTACAATAAGACAAAAAACAAAAAAGAAATAAAGGAAAAAAGAATTCAAAAACCAAAAACAGGAAAGGTACTGATGTGGCCAACACTAGTACTTGAATAATTACATAAACCTAAAAGAAACAGGTTCACTCAGCCCCGTGAATATCTGATACAATAGATTCAATATGGCAAATTGATTTGATTGACATACAGTAATGTAGCAAGCATACTCAAGAGTATGAATCTGTATTAGCTGTAATTGATACATTTAGTAAATATGAGTTTACAAAATCGTTTCATAAAAAATGCAATTAATACAACAAACATCTAAAAAACAAAGCTTACATAAATACAATCATATATATATAAATATATATATATATATATAAACAAGAGAACCAGAAAAGCTTTGGGTTGGCTTGGGAACATAATTTTATAACAAGAAATAATTGGATGATAACAATATTGAAATTTATTATACATTTAATAAGGCTGTATGTATTGAACGGTTTAATATAACTTTCACTGTCTAATGCGGAATTATTTTACAGCAAACACTATATATAAATATTTAGTCGTTTTGCTAAAAATGATAGATACATATACTAATACAAAACACTGAAGTTTAAAAATTACACCTGGTGAGGCTAGTAAGCATAAAATGAGCAAATTATTTACATGAACATATATTGTGATTATGATTTTAAATGAAAAAAGCCAAGCTATGCAATAGCTGATATGGTCTGAATATCCAAGAAAACAATTAGATATACCCAATTTTTTATTAAAATGGAAGTGTTAAAGGGCGAAACAAAATGTTGGGACATTTTCTAATCTTGAATTTAAAAAAAATGCAATACTTTTTCCGAAGAGAAAACCTATAAAAACGTTATTACAGTAAAGGAAAAACAAGCACTACTTAAATGGAAAGGTTATGGGCCTGAATTGAACTTAAAGGTATCATTTAAAGGTACATAAGATGTATATTCGTTTTACGTACATTTTTAGATGTCTGTAATACGGAAAACATATATTTTTTTTAGAATTAACCATGTGAATTTTAGAAGGGGTACGAAACTATCAATACCTTTGCCACACATGTAAATACAAGTCCAAATATATAGTTTTAAAAATAGTGAATATATAATTTAGCAAAATCCCCCAAGAAGTTTTTACAGAATTGCAATGAAAAAATTCCTCTCAAAATAAAAAAAAAATGAAAAAAAAACAAATAAATAAAAATTAGGCCCAAATAAAGTCTAACAAATTTCGAATATATAGTTTACAAAGTCACCCTGAAATGTCTCTGAAGAGTTCCAATGATATAGTTTTAAACAATTCCAAATATACAGTGCTGCAAAATTCATAATATATGGTTTATAAACCTTCCAAATATATATTTCAACCCATTGTTCAGAGTAGAAGATCAAATGACCATAGAATTAGTTATTACCGTTAAACATGTTGAAACATGGGCACGATCCTCCATCCTACTACTGCAAGAAAAAATCTTCATATATAGAAAGTTATATATTTTCAAACATTGCACTCTTAAATGAAATTTTTGTGATTCATTCACAGAGCCCAGTGTGACATGTTCTATTGGCACAATAGATTTAATTGGGAAGTATTGTGTGCAAAACCTGGATATTAAATACGATATTGCCATGTATCTTCTTCACGCACACAAAAATTAGTAAAATAAACTTGCATGTTTCACATGTACTTTCAAATTATAAAACGTCTATCGGAATCTACCAGATGATTAATCATATACTAAAACTGGATTAGTTTAAAACAGTTTAACATACTTTCCAACAACTTTAATAAACCACAATTGGAAGGAAAAATATAACCGATATTAATGGTAAAAAATCTTGTCACAAAATTAATAACCAGATGATGATGATAATATATATAGACAGGAAATATATGAATTAGACAATTCATGATATAGAGAATGGTGGATACGATACAGTCCTGAACAATATAACTTTTAAACAACGCCAGAAGAATGAATAGGTTGAAGATACTTCTTTCTACAATATAGGAACCGAACAGCTAAATGAAGCTAAATTACTGGATCAGCAAGGTCATGACATATACGGAATCATAATGAGTACATTTCAGCTATATATCAAGCATCAAATTGGATTATGTATTTTGTGGTGATGTTATCTTTCTCTTACCTAAATATATGGTTATGCAGATTGGTAACTTTGTATGGTAGAATAACAATCTGAACAAATCGTCAATTCACTTAAATAACATAAATACTGACAATTCATTCCAGCAGCTGATACACACAGTGTAACAATTCGTCAAAAGGTTGATAATGAACAAAAAGTACATAACGTTAGTAAGAATGATATAGACAAGCAGCCTAAAAATGTCGATAGCCTTATACATACAATGTGTAAGATAACTCATGTATATGTTAAAGACCACGAGATAAATAAGCAATCGTTGATATATATATATATATATATATATATATATATATATATATATATATATATATATGTGTGTGTGTGTAACATTACCTGGATTGTTTTGGTTTGTCAAAGAAGAACCTTTTTCCTTCTACTTACATACTTTTATATACGCGAGGACGTAGAGAGGTATACCTTTGGAAGTATGCTACGTTCTAACTCTTTTAGTAGCAGTCTCCACACCCAAAAAGCTATGGAAAGCATAAAAACTAATGTAATAATGAGCAGCCAGAAATGAGACAATCTTTGATGCATCAGACAATTACACGTTTACGAAGTAAGTAAAAAATGCCATATATGGCTGCTATTGCTTTATCAACTAAGCTCAGATAAAATGCAATGTTTGTCAAACTTTGTTTAATTTTATAAATTTATTTATTAATTGAAGGATTTGGAATATGATTAGAAGAAGGAGTTTGGATAATTGTCTTTTCAAAGTTTTCAATTGTCGAAGCAAGTGTTGCTGTAATCATTCTTATAGCTGTTCAAATAGTTGCAATTGTTACACTTTTGACTTTGAAAAATTGTTCTAGTGTTGTTCACCTAATATCTCTTGGTTCCATCTTATACCTGCATATCTCATGAGGTATAAAGAGGAGTACACAGGCAGTACAGCGAGGGCCTAATTTGCATGTATATGCATTAGATAACAAAGTAGTATCATCGAATCAAAGATACCAATTAATTCATACGTCATCTCTATTTTATCGTTGGTAAGCAAGACATATGGACAGCTGCGAGAGAGTTTTCATTCCTTATAGCTTGCCAAGTATTACAAATATGTTGAGGTATTGGATATTTATAATCAGTGTATGGAAACTTCCGTTCGCAAAGAGGTGACATTAGGGCAGCCTTGACTGCTTTATCTGACCTTTATTTACCCTTTATACTATGCCCCTTGGCAACCAACACTGCAACATACTTTCCCAGATTCTACGCGCACATCAAATCCTCCGATTCCAAATATTGTATGGCTTTCAATGTGGGGTGGGAATCGAAAATTGATACATTTTATTTTACTTTTATTTTAAGAGAGATAGTTTTTTAAGTAGTTCAGTGATTTAGTATGGCTGTACTTACGGCAGTACATTTTGAGGCTGTATATGGTAATCAGCTTGAGATGGTGCCATGGGGTGTTACAATGGGAGCTCCAACTTTGTATCGATCTTTCGAACCGTTTTTATACATGCATACGATCATATTGAACTTACTCTGTTCAAGGTCATGATTTGTTGAGGACTTGTTTGCATTTGCAAAATTCAGATACTATTTTACAAAGTTCTGGTAACTAAGAATGATTTTGGAATACAGAATTTTGCAATATTTTCATCACTGTTTTTTGCTTCTTCTAGGTGAGGAAAAATTTGTGTGCCAAAAGGGGGAATCCAATGTGGTTTCTCAGTTTACAAGGTTTCATATTTGGGTCTAAGACTATATCGTGCACGGAGTTAGATGGATTAGAATATTGTTTGGTGTTGATAGTATATTCTAGAGCCAATTTCGTTCGTCTGAGATAAAGTGAAGGTTCGTTTGTTTCAATACATGGGCTTCCTGAAGGGGAAGTTGTAAATGCATACATTATAACAGAATTTCCCCCAGGTTGGTTAACGGATCAATTATATACAGATCAGATTTACAGGTTGATGCATACCCAATCGAGTTTAGATTTTACTAATGGCTGTATAACCGGAGCAAGACATTCCTACCTGCTCCACAAAATGTGTTTGTCACTACACTTATTAAATCTGGTTTTGTTTCTTCTTCACTTTTTTCATTTGAGCCTAAGGTATCCAATATGTGAAAGAAAATTTAGTTCAAGGAGAAATGGTGTCAATAGTGTTCAAAACTGCTTACTGGCTGGTACAAATGCTACCGCAATCCCATCATAATACAAGTATGTTAACTGTCTTATAAAGGCGGTGATCTTGCTCTAATAATAATAAGTCTACACGTATATATAACCCTAGCGTAAGCTTCCTATATAGAACTAATTCACGCAGCCTGCGAATTTATCACAAATCGTGCATATTCGTAGACATATCAACTATCGCGACGGTATAAATGCATTCGCTATCACTGGAGTGTTGTATCCTATCTTAATACATATATGAAATGTCTTATGTAGACGGTGATATTGCTTTAATCATAATAGGTATACCTGTTTGTCTAACTCTATCTTCTCATATGGAACTATTTCACGCGGCTTGTGGTTTTCTCACAAATATGATAGGGTGTATATATCTATCTATCTATCTATTTATATATATATATATATATATATATATATATATATATATATATATATATATCCTCTATCACGACGGTAAATTTCTGATACGTAAATGAACTAATAATATGCTTTGGTTTGCGTACTTCATACGGTGTGCAGACTTCCTGCGTACATATAATATTCTGTTTAGCATGTCACGTCCCTAATGAAACATTAATGTCGAACTGAACGTCCACTGATGTGACAGATACAATATTGCAGTAGGTGTGTAATCGCGACCGCTAGATGACCACTTATTTGTTTTAAAATGAGTCTTCGTTGAGGTGTGTGTGTGTGTGTGTAGGGGATACTTTTACAACACAAACAATAAACGTCTAAATCAACTGATTCTCCCTCCAGCGCTCTCAATACCTAAACTACTAATTTCTCGATTGTGCACGAAGTAGAATCGAAACAGCTTAATATATCATACAATCAGAGCAAAAAGTATTTTCAATACATAACGCATCGGCTTGTAGGTGGCATATTAGCTACGTGTTGCATCATACATTTCTCAACCCAATTATGTTATTGATAAACGGTTTATTGTGCAAAAAACCAGCAGACAATATAATTTGTCCATATAATTTGCACATGCACGATAAATGGAGACAAAGATCACACTAAAGCATTAATTCCATAACTGACCTAGAAAAACAGATAAAATATGAACTTCGTGATCGAACAGATATCACCGTTAGATTATAAAACAAGACATAATACATGCATATATAAATACAATGTACGCTTAACGTACAAGACGCGTGGCACAGTCTAGTGTACGCAAAACATGTACACATAAAAAGGCATACAAACAAGTTTACAAAATGCATCGTATGGGTTAAATACAAAAATTCTGACACCGTCTCTTGCGCTTTAAATTATAAATACTGGAAAAACAAAGTCATACACAAGATTGTGAAGTAACAGATTATTGTACCAAGCAAGCAATATATGAAAACCAGAACAGTGTTTAAATATGTACAAATCCAAATTAGTTTCGTCTGGGTAGAATGCATGTGATACTTTTACACTGTGATGTCAATCTTTAGATTGTTCTTTGTCCGTGTTCAATTAAGTTTTCATTGCATCTATGTTTCTATCTCATTTCGATTTTAACTCTAAAAATATATTCAAATCTTTTCACTGCTTTTTATTTTCCTGATTAAATGTATTATTCACTGAACAAATCATATTCAAGAGCACACTTTTATTACTAAACTCGTTTCAGACATATAACATACTGACGAACAAACGATCAGCAAATCAATCCAACTTTCTCAAAGTCCATGTAATAAATGTCCGTCTGAGATAACACTTTGTCACGTGTGGAGATAATCCACGTTGTTTGATTTGCCGTACTGGTCCATATTTTAGGTCGTTCAAGACCTTATCTGAGAGTACATTTGCATTGTCTTGACGTTCATTCAATTGATCAATAACAATCTGGGCCATGATATAGACATCAGGGGGTTGCATGCGCCAAACGCAACAAAACAAGCATTTGAGAACGAAACACGTATCCAGAAATACTTGAGACCAAAAACAAAACTTGGGGAGTAAGTATAACAATTTACTGTTATTTAAAACAAACATATGGCAAAGGGGAAAATATAAACCACACAGACACGAGGGGGAGGGTGATGATAAAATCGGTCCCACTAGGGTGGAAACTGGTCCTTAAATAATATACCAACAATACCAGCCCCCCCCCCCCCCTCATGACACAAATGTTCGCATGGTCGTTTTGTCAACAAACAGTTGGGAACAAACACAAAATAAAGAACCTACTTTAAACCGACAATCAATCACATGAACTAGGAAACCTGAGGCGGAGGGCAATGATAAAATAAGTCCCGCTAGGGTGGGAACTGGTCCTTAAATAAGATACCAGCCCCCCCCCCCCCCCAACAGAAACGCACAAATGTTTGCACATTCAAAAAGACTCGTTGAAGGACAAAGAACAGGTCGGAAAAGAAATAATACAATAGACAACCTAATACAAACAGATAATCAATCACACAAAATATAAAGTAGGTAGCCCAATACAAATCAACAAACAATCATATAAACTAGGAAAACCAGCGGGGGAGGGATGGCAAAAATCATGAAACTTAACAGTAATTAAAGGATCAATCAGGCGTGAGAAAACTCAGGAAACAGGGGCACAAAACTACAGAAAAAAGGGTCAGAAATGGAGGACGAAGCAGGATACAACCAAAGCAAAGTACTATCAAAGATGACTACAGAGGAAGCAAGAGGACACGAGAAAAGATCCGGTGAGATATTAAACGTGATACTGGAAAGAAAATTAAGGGGGCGCAGGGAAGAAGGGGGCGCAAAAGGCCAAATGTAAAAGAAGAAAGTAAAAGAAGCAAGAAGAAGAACACCAAGCAAATGGAAAGGAAAGAGCCATTCTTAGGGCTAAAAGGAAAACAAATTGCCACCCCATCCAAACCCAAATAAAAACCTGAAGCCCTAACCGGGCATAACTAGAATTATTACATACACCTAGGAAAATTCACAACTCAGGATGATTATATTCGGAAATATGACTACCGCATTTTTCGGCGATAGGATGGGAAAAGCCCACGAAAATAGACAACTGGGCATACATTTGACATATTTCAACAAAGTAACAGCTGGAAGGCGGAAGGAGATTTGGATGTGGATTTCGTGGTATTCCCTCACTCAACCATTGGCGGATGGCCGGGTGTCGGCCTTTTGGGCACCCTACTTCATGCAGCTTGACTTGGGTGACATAAATATTCTGCAGTTAATCACACAAATTAATTATTGCGCAAAAGCGCACATCTTAAATCAGTCGCACATGCAATTTGACGATAAGCGATTTTAATCCAAATCATCAATGCGTCTGGAGCAAACAGTGGCACGATGCCATTTTCCCTTTGTTTTATTGATTTGAGCAAAGAAAATGCATAATTGTGTTTGGCTTCAAAAACCTGCTAGCTGAAACAGATTAAATACATGACGTATATACCTCTGGCTTATACATAATATTAAACTAATGTGCAGGAAAAGGGTACATTGCTGTACTTGTTAATTATTTTAAATCTGAAGTCCATCTCAGAATGTTGCGTACGTCTCCGTAGAAGACAATGTATTTCTATTTGATAACAATAGTTTGCTTAGGGTCTAGAAAAGCAATGAAATGTCTGCGTCTTTCTGTGAAACTAAATGTGTCAATTTATCAACATTATAGAGTTATATTTTTGCCAACTAACATTTAGTACGTAATTTCGTAATCAGGCTTTGATAATAAATATACTGAGCTTTTATTTTATATTGTTTGCACATTCACATGTAAAGTTTGTTTTGATTTATATCTTATCTGTTCATATCTTCCACTGTAATACAAGTTCAATCTCATGCCTGCCACGCGATTGTTACATGTCTGCTTTTATGTAGTTTCTTTGTTACAACTAGATGTTAAATGTTTGTTACTACTAGATGTTAAATAAAACTTATGTAACAACTGAATATTAAATAATCTATACATCTACCCTGTATGAAATGCTTACTAGATTCTACTTCATCCCGATGGTGCGCAAATTATTTCCATGTAAACTAATTTTTGGTGTATATGAATAAGCAATATGGTAATATGGTAATTAAAGTTTATATGGTAAACAATATCCCAGAAAAAAAGGACAAACAAAATGCATAGCAGAATGAGTATTTGTGTGAATCGCTGAATACAATTTGAAACAAGTTTTAATTTTTTTATCGATTGATTCAAAATATATTTGATTTTCATTACCTATTATATTTATAACACTGCGTATGTTGTCAGCTATTTGAAATTGAAACTTGTCCGTCCTTGTCTGTGTAACGGATATTGAGATTTTTCTATAGTCATTCTTTAAATTCAGGATTTTTGTGTGTGTTCAGTTTATGTGTTCGCACAATTTATTGATATTAGTGTAAGCACTGTAATTTCAGGACCGTTGTGCAGACGTCATAAATACCGTTCGTTTTCAGTAATTCCAACGAGGTAAAACATCCAGAGAGTACCTTATGCTAGAAAACATATATTGTGGTGTTATCAACAAACCAACGTGACATTAATCAACAACCCTAACTTTTTGCTTTCAAAAATACAATTTGAAATGTTTCTTTGATCCTTTCTAACGAACGATTGATCTTAAATTTATTTAGATTTTGCCATTCCTATGGATGAATCTAAAGCGTTACGCTATGTTCTGAGTCACCCTTTGCTAGTTTGAATTATTGATTATAGATCTCCATAAATGCTAATTTTATATCAAATTGATGTAGAATGACGTCAAAGTCATATATAGTAAACTGTAAAGTTACCCGCTCATCACTTATAATACACACAGACCATAGCACGATACTAAACTCTATCTGAGTGCATAAAATGTAAGACAATGCTGCCGATCCCACTAACTCTCTCTCTCTCTGTTCGTATGTATGTATATATAAATATATATATATATATATATATATATATATATATTAATATATATATATATATATATATATATATATATATATATATACATATACATGTGTAACATGACTATGTTGGCTTCATGTCGCTGTTAATAAATGCAGCGTCCCTTCAGAGCATTCTCATGTGTAACATGAGTGAGTCATATCATTCATTGTCGCTGGAGGCTTTAATTATGTCTAAATGCAAGTTAACACTATGTACATTGTAGTATACAGCCGATGATCTTTCTCTAATCAAAATAGGATCATACGATTCTCGAGACTTTAGCTTCAGATTTGTATTTGGACCCATCTAATTTTGAACCAAAATGTAACTATTTCATGAGGCTTGTTGTCTTGCAATCTGAGCGGAATCAAATATGAAACCCCTTTCGCGATGCTAAATACGTGGTATATAAATGAACCAATATTATGTCTTTCATATGATGCCGAGCTGCCCTAAAACCTACTGTCTATATCACTATAGTAATCTTCGTTCGACTACATACAGGGCATGTCGGCATTACCTATTTGCCTAATGTTCTACACAGCGATTGCTCGCATACAGCTTTTTTCGGGCTTCATAAATAATGAAGGAATTAGGTATATGTAAGTCTACAAAGCTTTCCTAGGTCAAAGTTAACCGCCCACAAACCTGAGCTAAAATACTGTGTGCATGGACGATGTACAACATTTTCTTTGGTAAGGCTAAGCATTACCAAGAAAAACTCAGAATGACTTTCTGATGCCAACCGATTGGATACTTATTCGGTGTGAAACAAATGTATGAACATAAAAGCTTGCATAATCAAATAAATAATCACCGTGATATTGTGCATTTACAAATGAAGACATGAATATCAATAACTCAGACACCTGGGATGTAACAATACTTTGATAATATTTAAGAGCATCCAGAAACTTCACGCGAATGCCAATAATGAATCTTTTTCAGAAATGTGACGTGTTTTGCATTGGAAACTTCAGGTGGCAATCTTGATCTCCGAAAGTGAGGGCTTTAATTTGAAAGCCGGTCTATCTTAAATGAAGCAGCACAACATAAGCGAGTTTGCTATTTGGATAAAGCTCGGTTGACATAAGAATAATTAGTTTTGTGCGACATCGTCTTAGCAGATATTCGACATAAAAACTTACGTTTCGAGCATACTTAAATAGAATATCGATCAGTTTTATCAAATAGAACTTATACCTGTTATGTGTTACATAATGTCTTACATAATCTTCGATACTTTGCTGCCTGTATTTATCTTTATTTTTTTTTTTTATTTTACCAGCCACTAAGTATGTCTGCATAATGAAAAGATTATGATTCTTAATTCTGGCCGCAGGTGCTGCATGTAGTCTTTACATTTTAATATCATAATATACTTACAATGACTCTGTCACAATATTCATTTGATCTTTTGACACATTTGACTGTCATGAATGCCCCATTCGCCTGATCCTGGTAGTAAGCCACATCCTATTCAAAATAGATACGCGTACATTTAGATTGGCAGGTAGGAAGGCGTGTTAGTAGATATTGAAACCTGTATATATTTATGTAAGTAGGTTGGTATATATAATGTAAGAAAGAAAATAAAAACACAATTAATTACTTTACATAATCAACATGATGTTTGACCGAAGATATTTGCACACAAATAAAACAAATACAGAACGAATAACTTGAGCAAGCCTGTACAGTGCTAGTTGTAACAAAGTATTTTGAAAGAACACTCAAAAGGCGGAAAGTAGATAGAACAAAGGAATATAATTGACGATGGAATGATTTAATCCAAGAGTAAAGCGTTTGTGTCATATATTGGATTCTTGACTACTGTTTACTTATATTATCTTATCCCGGATATAGAATTTTGATGAACTGACAATTACTTAAAACTAGAAGAAGCTTTGTTCTAAGGTAGTACTATAAAATTGAGTTGATACTAATAATAACCTAAATCAATAAAATAAGTTAGATGAGAGAGAGAGAGTCTGTATTCATTCCAATAGCCCAAACGGACTGTGAGGATACAATGAAATGAACAGAATGGCAGATAGTACAATAAACAACAATGTATCATCATCTATAGTCTACAGTATGCAAATAAATCCTAGTAAGAAACGAAATTACATATGCATGCAGATGCAAATCCATGGAAATGAAATAAGCAGTTCAATTCACAAAACTTCTCCGTACGGAGAAAGAGATATCTACATTATTAAAGGCAGTAAGTTAAAATAAGGGGTTATGTAATTCAAATTCGTATTGAAATGGTGGTCAGTCAAAATATTTACATGATCTATGCATATACGACGGTATTTCCATGATTAAAAGCTTTATAACTGTAAATGACCAAATTATTCAAAATTCTAGTATTCTGGATATTCATAAGTTCTATAAATTTAAACATATTTGGTCTTTTTTCTGAAATATGAAATATTTCTCTATATATTTGGCTCTTAGATATTTATACAATAAACTTTCAACTTGCCGGATACACAGGATACAAGAGAATTAATCACTTAACTTATTATAATATTTAACTCTTAACTTTACATTGCTGTACATTGATTTGATTATATCTAAAATATTCCCCTTAAACCAAGCTGTATTAGTTTATACCATACGTTATCCCTTTCTATATAATCAAACGCTTTGGTGAAATAAATAAACGCACAAAATAATTTTTTACCTTGATTAATGATATGTGAGATAAGCCCATGTAAAATACAAATATCGTCAACTGCTTTTTTCTAAATCCTGCCTGTGCTTCAGTAAAGACATGATTGTTTTCTGCCCAGTCAGTAAGTCTATTATTAAGTATACGTGTGAATAATTTACCTGTGCAACAAAGAAGCGTTATACCTCAATAATTATTGACATCATCTAAATTGCCGTTTTTATGCAATGGCATAACTAGACCTTCAGACCACATTTCTAGAAAGTGACCGCTTTTAAATACAGCATTAAATAAATTACAAAATGTATTTAAAAGTATATCTTTACCATGGTAAAAAAACTCATTGACAATCATATCTGGAAAAGCACTGCTGCCTAATTTTATTTGATGTAAAGCTTTTTCTACCTCTTGAAGGGAAATATCTTGATTTAGTTCATTTAACATGACGTTACAATTTCTTTTTGCATATCTTTCATTAAAATATAAAACATCCTTATCTAGATGCATGTATTTACATTTTATTTATTTATTAATTTATTTTTAGCAAAGAATGGAAACTTATATCATTGATTTGAGAAGCGAATCAATGGCAGGAAAATTTGATTTTGGTAACTTGGAAATTTCTTGTTATCTTTAAATGCGAAATTGCTTGCTTGGATTAGTATTGACATTGGAGTTTGAATATTCACAGCCGGCGAATCCAGTAGGTTCCTGTGGATTTCCTATTTTCCGTGCACCTGATTGTGTTATGAGCGATTCCAAGCAGGATTATATAACTGAAAGTTTGAGCGGGGTTACTTAATTATTCCCCCACTGGGCTTCTTTCCATTTTTTTTTCTGCCAATCAGATCCATGGAAAATAACTTTAATATTTAATTTCTTTGTTTCTCCATCATATAGGATAATGCATATCTTGCGTATAATGAAGATGATCACATTTTCTGTGTTGCATGTTATTGTCTGACTGTGAATGCCTATTACTTCAACCGAGACTGTACCGGAAAATATGTTTGTCTATTCATGTGCTGGTACGTCTTCCATCTCTTGTTTCTTCAAGGCTATGCTTTCCAGCTGTCGTTTGATTTGAGAGTGCTTTAACTGTGCCCTGATTAGCCTGTCTCACATTGTGTTAGGTATAAGGAATGCTTCAGCTGGTTTGTAAGGGAATACCATTTTAAGCGGTGGCTGGCCAGTGCTTTTGAATGATGCGACCTACTTGAGGTTTATCTCGGTGGAACGTGAGGATGAAGGGTATTCGTTCCACTTTTTCTTTCAATTGTTTTTAGGAGGTTTATTCAGTCTTTGTTATAGTCCCGCTGTGTCAAATATTTGATTAGTTCTCTGCATCTCTCAACGAAAGTTTTTTCGTCAGAGCATATTCTCCTGATTATTGGTGCTTGACTTTATGGGATGTTTTGGGCGCAGTGAATTGGGTGGCAGCTAGATGGAAGAAGCCATTGATGTCTTTCACTTAGGTTGGAATAAATATATGGCTGTGTGCGATTCTGTTAGATTTATGTCAACAATTATATAATTAGTGCTATGAATTTTGGCAGACAATTTGATCGAATGCTTTATATTATGGGTTTTCGTTATGAATTCATCTAACTTTTCCCTACAATGTTGCCACATCATCAACGAAACGTACCTATTCTTAGGGCTTATAGCTTACATAAACCATGCATATAAGGAGACCGTCATGGTCCCCATGGTTTCTCCGCTTATATGGAGGTAGTTCTTGCCACTGAACTCAACAGTATTGAGTATAAGGACTAACTTTAGGAGTCTGACCAGGTGAAGTCTTCGCGATTGTTTTTTCCCGGGCTAATTCAGAATCCCTGTATTTCCACATAATGTATTATATTCGTACAGAGGTAGAGGGATGTTATTTCCTGTGACACAATTATTGTGCTAATTGGTAACGGTTCGTTGGCTTTTCTATGCTGTAGCCCCGCTTTGTGTATACACACAGACACACAGACACACACACACACATATATATATATATATATATATATATATATATATATATATATATATATATGCGTGTGTGTGTTCGTGTATGTGTGTACGGCATCTGCAACACTCGAAAAACTTATTAAAACATTACGAGTGTAGGGTGAATTTGATTTCTTATATATATATGGGCTTTGGATTTATTTGAAACTTTAACATTTTCTTTTACACACAGGGTTTGAATTGATATTACACTTCCATAACTTTACGCTTTATGAGACAATAATGAATAAATACATTACGTACTTGATGGAAATTGTTTATATGTTTGTTCGTTGGCTTTTCTATGCTGTAGCCCCGCTTTGTGTATACACACACACATATATATGCGTGTGTGTGTACGTGTGTGTGTATACGGCATCTGCAACACTCGAAACACGTATTAAAAAATTCCGATTGTAGGGTGAATTTGATTTTTTATATATATGGGCTTTGGATTTATTTGACACATGAACGTTTTCTTTTACACTTAGGGTTAGAATTGATATTACACTTCCATAACTTTACGCTTTATGAGTCAATAATGAATAAATACATTACGTACTTGATGGAAATTTTTTACATGTTTTTTTCTTTTCTTTTCCTTTTCTTCTTCTTCCCAGTATATATCTGTAGGACACAAATCACTGTTAAATTTTACAGGTGCAGATCGTGTAGACGGTGAGTATGGTACGCAGTGAGATTTAAAGTCTGCCTAAAAAAAAACGGAACCTTATGCTGCTGATGATAATTTGTGCATTCTACAACTGATCACTTTTTCGAGTTGTCTGCACTGTAACATATTATTTTGTGTTCTGGTAACGTTACTGGTGTATTGTAATAATTCAGGAATGTTTACATTTACAACTTGTATTTTTGTGGTATTAATTTGGATCGATAATAGCCTTAATACATCTTTTATTTCAATGGTAGCTTCAACCTTTGTACTTATTGGCATCGCATACATCGAGTAGGATCAACATGCCAATGCGTCTAACGTTCTGTTTCTAAGCTCCTCTCTTAACTTTAATTAAGTGTTTCTTCATATCGCTCTCTCCCCCATAAAATAGTCCGTACACATTTGCAGATATATCAAATTCTTTCTAAAATGTGCTTGTGTCCTCAGTTTCCATCAGTAATCGACTAAACAAACTTGATTACTTGTAACATTGAAGATTTTGTTGTGGAGTACTTAAAATCAAATTTACAGCACAAAATCACCATCAATTGCTCAATTTAGTACAATGATGCTAGCTATGTTGTTTTTTACCCAATCAGGCATATATATATATATATATATATATATATATATATATATATATATATATATATATATATATATATATATGTATATATATATATATATATATATATGCAATATTTCAAGTCTGTCATACATCCATTTCGTACCTTCCTTGAATTGCAATTGAAATTTAGTTTGTCAAATTTAAAATAGTAGTAATTGACATAATTTATGCCGCCTATTGTCACTGCGTACATATGTTTTGATCTATGGAAAAATGCTCAGCACTTTTTTTCTGCTTCTTTAATAAGCCGTTTCTATAAGACAGATCATTAGCTCTAGCTCTACTTTCACAAAACCAAATTCTGTAATTTTCTCTAATTATTATTATATTATAGTATAGCTCAATCCTTTGAAGCAATAGATGCGAACCTTTATTATTAATATTGTGAAATCTGTACCAATCTGCATTTTTTAAATGAATACTAAGTATTTTGTGATGGTTACATTGTGCTTATGTAAACGTCCTAATTAATCGTTTTTATTAGAGCCGTAATTTCCTTCACTCATACATTGGAATCAGCAGGTCATGTAATCATGCCGTCATCATTACTTGTTGTATTTTTTTAAAAATAATATTATGTCCTATACATATTTCACTATTTTGTATTGTTTTGCTCCTTTTAAATTATGATATTTGGTTCATTTGTTATTTTTTTTATTTTTTATTTTTTAAGTTTCTAATTTGTATTTTTCTCTTTTGAAGTTTGTAAGCATTTTAACATGTAAAGTGTATGTTTTTCGTTTATATGTCAATTTTGGAAAGTTATTTATATTGTTTTCTTTAAAAAATGAATGTGTTAATATGTAAATTTGTAACCTTTTTTAACATTTTTGCAAAAGTCCCACCTCAGTATCAAACTTTCCTGGTTGTGGTAGTGAAAATGAGATTGACATATTGAAGGGTCATACTACGTTTCATGTTGCAGATCTTTTTGCTCACTATGATCATTCCGCACACTTGTTGTTTACATGCTTATTTTTCATATATCCACTTTTGTATGACATCCCTTAAATATATGTTTGTGTTTCGAGCATGAAGTGTTATTTTCCGACGTCATGAACATAATTATTTGCAAAACCGCCACTTATATTTTTTTTATAAATGTTCATTTATGACCTCACCTATGATTAATTATATCTTATTTCTTTTTTATTGGCATATTAATATCTTGTTTTGGCTTACTTTATATAATGAGCTGGACTTCAATATTAAGCATGCTCATTTCCTTTAAACACTATTCTTGTCTTCGTTATCTTACAATATATTGTTTATTTGAATACATATATTTTGTGTCAATTTGTTTAAGAGCATACAAGCCTTATCCACGATTGTTTTAAACAAAGTTGACACAGGTAGATACTTTATTTTAACTTCTTTCTTTTGTAATTTTCTCATTGGTTTTGTTTTATTTCCATTTTTAAAAGTCTTCAAAACGTAACTTATGTGTAGGTAAAAATGATGTTACTTACAACATCAACTGATCTCCATTTGACCATTATACATTTATCAAGAAGAAATGTTAAACGCACGATAGTATGAACCTCACTTTCTTTAACAGACTGTAATAAAACATTTGAATAAAATGTATAAGTGTTACAGAAGTGGCCTATATATATACTATATAAACAAGTATCAGTTCATGTATCTGTAAGATGGTAGCGAGTAATACAACAATATGCTTTTATGTAATACGTTGAAAACTTACCTTTCTTTCCAAATTTCGTGTTTTCACCAGAACGGATTGACCGCCTTTCAATTTTTGTACAAAATAAGTGTTAGCATTTGGATTGATGTCACGGTTTCTCCTCAGATTTAAGGTTAAAGCATCTGTCTCGCGCCTGAGATGAAAGGTCAATTCATTAGGGAGGTCAAGGTCACTGAGGGTCCTTTTGTCCGGCTGGAATCTTGAAGTCACATCTTTCAGCCAGACCGTTTCCAAGCTTGCAGGTGCTGGTAAAACGGAGATAAGATAATGGTTGAGAAAACAATGTCAACAAACAAACGAACGACGAAATGAACTTAATAGGTAGGCTGTTCGGCAGTCAGTAGATTTATTGGTCATCTTACTAATAGTTAATCAAGATTTCTAACGTAATAATAATAATAATAATAATAATTATAATCCGCTATTTCCACAATCATATGTACTACAGTGCTTCAATATGATTTTATTAAAACAGCAATGGCAGCTAAAACAATGTCGTCACACAAAATTCATTCATATTCCGATGAAAAGAAGCTGCTTTTAGAAATGACTTTTATCTGGTGCCATATGGTCATTATTGTGCTGAGGTGCCGTTAAACGATGATACATTCATACATACATATACAGCTAATAACCAGATAGAATGAATGTGAACGGACATGTGTCATCAATGTAAAAGGAAAGCAGTTCCAAAAGTGATGTTACAACTGTGCCGACAAACGGGATATCGCCACTCTGGTGATATAAATCTTCTCCCACATATTAATCTAATTATCTCATTATGAAATATTTCATTTAAAATATGATATCAGTTTTCGAACAGGAGTACCCTGTTTAATAGTCATCTATGTAGATAACTTCAAAATTTTGCGCAGAAACCATTTTGTGTGTTACCTTGACCGTTGCCGTTTTGGCTCTGAAATATATAGGCTTATGTCTTACCCTAAATGCACGACACTCGAAAAGTTTGGGTAAGCTCTGTGATTTTGGACTAATTGTATTGTGCGGAAAACTAGTTTCCTTCTTTTAATTAGTGACCTTCACCTTTCACCGTTCGACCCCTAATCAATAGTCCTCCACATGGTATGGTTGAAGCATGTCATATATAACTAATGTCTGTTGTCAAGAATTAATTGTTTAGTCCCTCAATCACACCGACTTCGATATTTGACCTCTTGACTGAAAACTCAACAGGGTAATTTCCAACACTAGGTGTAAGCCACAAAGTATTTTTCTTTAACCATAGAGAACTCCAAGTTTTCTGCGGAAACCATTTTTAAAATTTCAGTCAGAGTGACCTTAGTCTTTGATCTTTTGAACCCAAAACGATAGGGTTCCTCCATACTCCAAGTACAAGGCATCCACAAAGCTTTGTAGCTGTAGATGATGAAGAACTCCAGTTACTTTGCATATGTTTGTTCTTCTTTAAGTCACGGTCACCTTGACGTTTGACATTTGAACACCACAAATGACAGGTTTCTTTCCTACATCATGTGCAAGTTGTTCATAAAGTAGAGTAACTGCGCATTCTTAAGAACTAGAGTGGTTGTGCTGAAACAGTTTGCCTTCTATCAGTCACAGTAACTTTGGATATTGAACTTTTGAGGCTGAAATCGACAGGGTTCATCGTTAAACCCAGTGCAAGCCATCCATAACGTTTGTTAATTGCAAATGTTGATTATATGTCAACTTGGCAACATTCAGAAGCATGGGCGGAAGGGCAAGATCATAAAATAATAAGCTCCGCCTTATGGCAAATTATGAAAACGAAAGGAAATTCATGAGTCAAATAAACTTACTGTACCATTTGTAAACAAATCGTGAATACATGTATACTGAACGCAATAACGAAGGTACCACGAGTCAGGTTGGAATAGTTTCTTAATTTTAATAAGGATAAGTCTCCTGATGAGTCATTTTATTTTTTAAAGGAAAACATTTTGTAAAAAATGTACAAAATGGCTCAATCTGATCAAATAACGACATATTAATCTTAAAGCCGCACTAATTTCAAACTTTAAAAGTTCCGCTCACAACTATTTAGACATCATGGATTGCTGACTTCTTGCGAAAGCTTATTACCTCTAAAATTGACAAATTTGACTACGTGTAAAACTACTTACGTGAGTACTTGAATGTTTGAGAACAAAAGTAATCCACTTTGTAAAGGAGTGTTACGTTAAACATAAATACATATTCACACATTTTACGACGACTTTTACTTAGATAAAGTATAACCAAGACATATATAACTATAACGTGAGTAAGTCATCACAACAAACAAAGTAATGGGGTCAAAGTGAGTGGAACTATTTTGCTGACCCTAAACATATATATATATATATATATATATATATATATATATATATATATATATATATATATATATATGTCCACTGAGATGGTCGGCTTTGGGATAATAAACAAAACTGTATCGTGAATGGCCAAATAGCAGAGACCCCTTACTAAGAGGCGATTGTGCAAAGTGGCGCAAACCTTATACAATTTTACGGTATATAGTAACATGACTTTGTCAAGATTTAAAGCTCTTTTGCTAATATTTGTTTCCATATTATTAATGTTAATAAAACTGCCATAACTGGCCATCCAAAGAAGAGTATACGTACATTAACAAAAGGAAATAAACCTGCAATATGATAACACACATTATAAATGTCGTTAACACTGGATACATTATATACATGAGCAATAAATGCACGTTTATCTAAAATTTTCTCTATACTGCTACTACTGTTATTACTACTAATGTTATTATGCATGAAAAATTGCATTCTAAGTCTAAGTCTATATTGAATACATGTATTAATACAAATGATAACCATATTCGGAGCAAATATGTACAAATGTCAAGAATAGTGATGTCGATAAAGAAAGTATGTGTGTTACTTCCATTTGTTACAATACTACTGATGCTAAAATGGCAAATAAATACATTGTGCTCATACTACTCGATATAAAGAATGTTAGGGCATTACGAATTATGATATAAACATTATAATTTCCCCATTAATGTTTTAATTGTAAATCTGCTTATTCTGAGAATTCGGTAAAATTGTAAGATCCTAATAATTATAATAGAATATTGCATCTAAGTTGTTCTTGTTAGCATATAGGCCTCGTTTTTTAATATCCTGTTCCAATGCGGGTCCATGTGCGATTCTGTCATATTTTCTAATTCAATTTTGTCATGAACTCAGCTTAATTTAAACTTGGTAGTTACACAACTGTATTTATCATATGGTGAATCCATGATCGTTTTTGTAGGGCCATAATATTGGTGGAAATATATACTAAGAACTAAAATCTCAGTGATATGTGCATGTTTTCACGCTATGCAAGAGGATTATACCAAAATGTATTATGGCACAATAAGTCAGCAAAGAGGAGCCATTTAGTTAATGACAACGGAAAGTTGGTGTAATCAATACTTTTCTTTAAGAGATGAAAACATACACACACACACAGGCATATATATATATATATATATATATATATATATATATATATATATATATATTCACACATCTAAATGTAGTACAAGAAAATGTATTTAGCATTTACTATGGGCGTAACTGATGGTATACAACATCGATAAACCATGGTCCAGATCGATTAGACAAGAAGAAGCAGTATTTACTCTTCATTATTCTACAGAAGCATATGATCCTTTTGCTCTACATCAATTTCATTAAAACACATACTCTAATTTTAGCATAATTTGTCAATTAGTGTCAATTAGAACATAATCTAATTATAGATATATAGTACACATGTTTATGATAAATTGTACTGCCTCAACATTCTTTTCAGGGATAAAACGAGAGCGAAATTAATTACTGAAATCACAAAACGTGCAGTCACACAAATAGTAACATCAAAAGACCTCAATAGTACTACATTGAATTGTATGAATTCAGATTTCCAGCTCAGAACCAAAGTTTGAAAATTGAAGGAAGGTAAAGATCGCATCAGCATCCCATTCAAAATAATAAAATAACAGTCCTTCGCCAATAACTCATCAGATATTTTGGTATTATCGGATTGCACAGTGTGGTAGTGGACAGTTGAATGTTCCCAAAATCTGTTCAAAATCAGTAAATATATGTTAATTCTTAAAAGAAAAAAACACAGAAAGGACATGTCTAATATATAGGTATATATATATATATATATATATATATATATATATATATATATATATACACATACAAAAACACGCAATGATAAGACGTACCTGACTGAATGTATGCCAAGAGACCAACGACAAATATAAATACATCTTGTATCAATGTCATGACTGGCTGGCGTCAATGGAGATTCTGATCGGCTTATCCACTCGCATCTAGCTAATATATACGATCGTTGGCAGGTAATCCGAAGACCACGACTATTTTATTCCTGCTACGTTCTGACCTTCTTAATGAAACTATTGGTCGAAGCTTATGTCATATAGACAATAACAGCTATGTTCAAAAATTTCAGAGTTCCCGGATTCACGTTTATTAATTATAGCAAAGTTTGTGAAAAAGGGAGCGTTGAAGACTATTTGCTCGAACAAGACCCTACGTCCAACATTGCGTATATTTATTTAATATTAAGAAACTCGATCACAACCAAATTTAAATTAATTGTTATGACTATATGTAAACTCTGGAGAACAATTGCCATGATATCAAATTATTTAAGAAATACCTAATCTTTGCACTGAAACCTTTGAAAATCGTTAAAAAAGACTTTTTTTTTACAATGACGGTTGCATCATGTGTCTTTCTTACTATGTGATAACTGTAAAGATGAATAAATAATGAATACAGATTTCCAGCTAATTCATAATGCAGACACTTTCTTCAGTAACACAATTTTAGCGAAATGAATACCACTCTTGAAACAAATATACATGTAATATTAAAGTGTGACTTTGAAAAAACCAACACTTTCTTTGTTCCTCATAATTTATATATGTATGTATATGTATATATGGATGTATGTATGTGTTTATGTATCCACGTATCTTTTTATGTATACATGTATGTATATGTAAGTATGCATGATTGAATGTATGTATGCATGCATGCGTTGTTCTATATGTCAACATATCTGTCTGTCAGTATGTATATATATATATATATATATATATATATATATATACACATGTATTTGATTGAAGTCAAACATGTACTTGTATATGTATGCATGTACACATTCGTCTTCAATGTATGTCACTCACGATGGATAAGGGTCATATTGCAATATTAATTGATAAAAATAATGTGAGGACAATGTGAGTAACATTGGGAAAATCGTTCAATTGCTCTAATATATTGTGTGTATATATGCATGTATGATATAAATTAAGTTCGTTGACCCCATCGCCGCTGTCGCGGACATTTAACTAGTATATCGCACAATTCTTACGCTGGTGTAAAAACAACAACAGTAATAATAATAATAATAATAATAATTATAATAATAATAATAATTTTAATAATAATGGTAATAATAATATCAAGAATATAACTAATAATAATAATAATAATAATAATACCTAATAATAACATTCTGTGAATGGGGGATGTCTAATATAAATTTACCAAATAACCTGAAACGCAACACACGTACTAAAGTTCACAAAGTACAAGCACAGGCACTAACGGTACAATGGAGTCCTGCAGACGAGCTTGCAATGAATGAAAGGCCATCAGTACGTGGCATTCTAATTCCTAATAAGAGACTACATATACCTATTTCTCGACGTGTCTTTTATTAAGTAATTATTGTTTAGATAACACAGTTCTAGTCCTTGAACCTTTTCATGGCTTATTAAAGATAGTAACTTTTTTTACAAATTCCCTTTTTTTCGAGGACTTATTCTCTAGTCAATTATATTTGTAAACTTGTATACACTGTTTTCCTGCCTATACTTTCCTTGTCCAATGTAAGTATTCCCAATACATGTACTTGCTTTTGAAAAAAAAATTAGCAGAACAGCTCCTATAGGGAAAAATTTCGTTCAGCTGATGTGCCATTTTTTTTTAAAAAGCCGATGTCAAATAGAAATAAGCAAAAATGTTCACATTGTAAACAATTGTGCGCTCCTCATCAGTGCACATAGCATTGATAGTTGAATTGAAACTATACAGGTCAGTTTATTGTTTACTTGCAAGTATTTAAATATTTTCCGATTGATCAGCAGTGTTCTAATGTGTGCATTATGTTCATACTGTGCCAAGAAAGATCACGAATACATATATGTTAAACCTATTGATGTACGTTAAGACCGACTCTCTCTGTCACTATTTCAATGGAATGGAGCTAATATTCGAATGTGACGCAAGTTTGACCGAGTGTAATATGCCGGTCTTTCTATTTTATTAGGAGAATAACACGTTATTTGTATTTAAATCTCAGGCTGCACGTAGGGAGCAAGTGAAAAAAGCAAATAGTACATAAGTGGCAACAAACTGTTTAGTATATATTGAATATGAGGCGCTTTCAGGGGTACAAATTGAAAACGTGTATATGCAGTATTTAAGAATAACAATTTAGAGAAGCTTATCACTCGCAGTTCACATCGATATTCCTAATTATTAAAAAAAATATCTAACCATTGGTATGTACATTACTATGAAAAACAGGTAGCACATTTATAACGAAGAACAATGAGATATTACATAGCCTTTAAGATAATACTCTAATGCTTCTTTGCTTGCTGAGGCAAATGTACACAGTCAGTAATATTTGTGAGTACTTGAGTATCATACAAAGGTACGGTTATTTTGCCACGGTGTAGAGACTTGCTGATGGGAAAGATCTAAATGCTCCCAGACAATGTCTAGTCCATTAGAGCTGAAACATAAACAATCGATCTATAGTCAATTTTCGATCCTTATACAGTGTTGCATAACCGGAATAATACCTTCTGGTCTGTTGCCCAATCTGTATTTGCCAAAACTCATATTAAAGTTAGGGCTATTCTGCATTTGCCCCTCAGGGATCTAAGTAAGCTAATAAACCTTTTCAGGAGAATAAATATTAGAATAGAGATAAAAGGAGAGCGATGCAAGTCTCATATTGGATACGAAAGCCAATCGTCATGTCTGTTGAATAACATCACTTAAATAATGCATAACATCGATAAGTGGATTTCATAATAATAGGTAATGGTATATTCTAGTTCATCCACTAAGACATTAAAATACACGATTATCAGTATTAAATATATAAGTTAAATGTGTGCTTAGTTAGTTGACCAAGTCCATTACCAATTGTATAATAATGATATTAATTCACTTATATATATATGTATGTATATATATATATATATATATATATATATATATATATATATATATATATATATATATATATATATTGCTGGATAGCCAGGACATATTTGGTTTTGTGAACAAACCCCAACCATCACATCGCATAGTACAGACTAAATGTATGTTAGAAAGGGGTTAATTTTGCATGGTCGAATCTTTGGTAATTCATCACAATCGTTAGATAATGTATTTCTCCAATGAAAAGTCTAGGGTTCTTTGCAAACGTTATTAAATATTATTGTTGGTTTATCATTGAACAAATACAGTAATACCTGACACTACTTGACAACAATTCTAATTCTGAATGAATGCATGAAAAGCACTACACATTAAAGGTGTACTAAGTTACAAGTAATTTTGTGCGAATAACCATTTGCTTTTCTTTCAGTTGTAAGTCACATACAGAAACGTATTTTATATGTCATTTGTCTGCCTTATGGAAACCGCAATAGTGTCAAACTGTTTTGCGTGCTGGGAAATTATATGTTTGAACTTTTTACACAAATTTGTTGGGCTGATGACAGCAAAACATAAATATATAGTTTACCCGTTTTAGGCCGTTTGTTAATTTTGTCATCATTCTTTTTTCTATTATTTATCCTTTATTTGTTTATTTCCACGTCGTTTAAACACGTAGGAGTCAAGAATTTATCTTGGCTTTTGTGTTTAGTGTTTGCTTCGTGGATGTAATTGGTTTCGTCCCTTGATCTTGTTTCGCCCGAAATGTTGGGAAACAGTTTGGAATTTGCGCCTTTATCAATATGTGTGCCATTATATATATATATATATATATATATATATATATATATATATATATATATATATATATATACATATATATATATATATTATTACATTGGGGTTCAGTGTAGATGTGTGCAGGAATTTAACATTGTGGCTTGGTTTGAAATATATAATATAGTGTCACATTAGGGTGCCACTTTGGTTCATATGGGATTTTAACATTGCACCAAAAACACATCCTTACTACCAAGTTGATATAATGGCGAAACGTATTCTGAAGAAAAAAAATATCACGTGACTCTTTCAATCCAAGATAGCCGACAGCGTCAAGAGATTTAGGTCAAAGGCCACATATGTCTGAAGACAGGAAGTAGATTTTATGACGCTATGTCGGCAATAGATTGGCACAACGACATTTTAAATGCTCATACTCAGTGGAAAACATGCACATGCACGAAGGTAAACAAATAAAGAAGAATAACAATCTACAGACACATTACATAACTAAGAACTAAAAATAAAAAGTACTTATAGAGGGGTTTATAGTATTTATGAAAGGGATCACTTCCTGGTAGATATTGTTTATAAACAAACACATGAACAAATGCAACCATAAATGCAGATACATTTTTAGAGTGCTACATATCTTTTCAAACTACTAAAGGGCTAAGAAAACTATTAAAAAGGAAGACGACATATATGAAGCCTCTAGAAAAAATATATAATGAGAGAACACCAGAAAAGTCACAATTAGATGTAGGAAAATAAGTTTACATCCGAAAGGTTAAGGAGTGATAACAGAAGAAAAATATTGAATACATTTTCACGTACTCAGATAAAAAAAAGCGTCTATGTTGGAAAGTTTTACTCAAACTCTTAAGACTATAATATGGAAGTATTTCACTGAAAATAAGATCAGAACATGAGTAGATATGTCATCTAGCTCTATTGATGTATATGACGCTTCGTATGAAATATGAAAAACAATATCACCAATTATATTATAATTTATTTAGCTATCTACAACTGTTACCTATGGAACGCCTAAATACAAACTAAGTAAGAACGATAGGATCCCAATATATAAATCTTGCTATTTTTAAAAGCTATTTTCTGAGTTTCACAATCAGACATGTTATTTTAGGAGAGTCTTAAGTATATAAATTGGAAGACTTAAAGGGAGAGAGTGTTATCTCTGTACGAGAAACAAGATGCCCTTTTCAAGGTGAGAAGATTTAGTAAACAAAAATTGCTAATAGTAAAAAATATGTGGTGACAAAATGTAAAGGATATAATGAATCATTTAATAGTTGGAAGCCAGGAGAAAATACTGCGTCAATGATTAAGAGTTTTGAATTTTAAAAATAACATTATACGATTTGCATGGAAAAATATTTTAAATACATGGAAATACGTGTTTTAGATGTAGCGAAAATAAGCCTATTTATCAAATAATACATACAAGTTACCTCAATCCGAAATTTACAACAACAATAACAAATGGCGGAAGGTCGGAAGTTTCCTGCTCGAGCTGGACGGAATGTTGACAATATGTGGCGTCTCAGTTAATGTAATAAATTGTAGTCCTTTGCTTTCATTTCCCCGAGTCGTGGATATGATTTTCTTCAAAACAGAATCCTCGGTAAAATAAATTCCACTATCGACCGAGCCATGTCGAAGAAAACAAATAGTTGGTCTGCCTTTAAAATTTGACTCTAACTAACGCGTAAATCTCAATCGGTCTCCACTGACCAATGTTGAACAAATGAAAGACGAGAAGACGGGAACGCACGGACAGACTAATTAGTGAATCAATTAGGAATTTGACTGAATTGTCACACACCAATCCCTATCCGATGTACATACTTTAATGATGCTGTTTCCTGTCTACATAGTTGCCAGTTATATTTGTAATAATTACCTGTTTTAAAAGTCAAAACTTGTCGACCTAGCTGCCTTATGTATAAACTGTACGACATATATACGTCCTAGAGGCAGTAATTGACAAATTAGACTTTCTTCGTTTAGTGTTCAGCAGAAATTTAAGCCTAGTTAGTATGAGTGAAATCTCGTCATCTACCCAAGAACAGCCAACTAAGGGGCAAAAAAAGCTTACATATCCTGAATATAGACTTGACACAAAAAATAATAGAGTAAACCGAATATGTGAAAATTCCCTAAGCAATTTGAAACTACAACTATATGCGGGCAAAATGGAACAGTATAGCCGTCGAAACTGTCTCCGGATCACAAGAGTCCTAGAAAGCCATGATGGCGATACTGACAAATACATCCTGAAAATCTATAAATCCCTCGGCTTAGACTTTGACTTAAAGGACATTTACATATTACACAGAATGAAACGTAATAATCGGTCATACAAATCCAGGGATAGACTTATACAATTTATAACTTATCGTGCCCGACACGTCAGAAACTTAATACAGTCCGTACACGTATCACGGACAAGGGTTACAATGGAATCTGTATTAATGAGAATCTAACCAGACAAATAAGTAAGCTTTTCTTGAAAGCCAAGAAGGTAGTGAAAGCTAAGCAGCTGGTTAAGGACTGGATATTTCTTGGGACGATCTTGGTAAACGTTCAATAGTAAAGAAATCAACCGCATATATTCTTACATTCTGATAAGGACCTTTTGGAACTTCTACCTGGTGTAGATTTGAGTTCTCTTTTCAAGGAGCCGTCAGAGCCCTGCCCACCTCCCTCTGAGGAAGATACAGAACTCCAGTGTATGACCCATGAAAGCAACAGTTTGAATTAACCTAATTACAGTGTAGGTTTATTAATAAATATATTCTTAAAGGTTCAATACACTTTTCCTCACCTTAGTCTGCTATTTCTCACTTTGTATTTTGTAATTGCAACTTGTTCCCTTTCGCCCCATACACCCAACTGACAACTTAGGTTCAATCTACACTCAGTATTGTAGTACTGTACATTTTCGTCGCTTCTTCTGCACTTTAATTGTTTAATTCTCATTAATTGTCATTTTTGCTAAATTCTTATTTCAAATTTCCAGTTATCATTTAATCTTAGTATAGACATGTATTTATTAGTATGTATTCGCTAGAAATGTCTGCAACAATGTATGGTGTAATTGTGTATATGTTAACTAAGAGCATGTGGTAACTCAATGCACGTCATAACAGCACTTATGTAGCAACTAAGTAGTATATTGCACATTTGTTTATGTACCCGCTTGTTTGCAGTTGATAATACCATACTTACAGAAACCTATGTATGTATCTTTGCATTACGTTCTTACAAGACCCCTTCGAAACAATTTAATAACCAATGATACGTGTTTTATATTACAGCGCTATTAGGGATAGTTCTGTAAATATTTAAGATCCTCATACTTTGGTCATAACATAGAAAAGAAAGATAGTTTCCTAGACATACATTTTGTTTTATCATTATGTTTGTTTTGTATCTTTTGTTTGTATTTCCTCATACCACAAGAGACCCACAGTTCGTCCTAGCACAAGTATGTCTGTCAATTTACATGTTTTATAACACCTTTATTAACTTTAGTTTGTTGATTTTGTATTTTGTAGTATTGAAGCATGCGCTCCTTTGACCTGACATTTGTTTATTTTTTTCTCAACGAAAATACTTAGACATTCATATCTTGTATTGCTGTTCATTTTCGTAGTTTCTCTCTGCATATTAATTGTTTATTGCTAAATTCGCAGATTATGTCATTTGCATACTGTAGAAGAGGCATATTTATGAATTCGTATTATAACATTTTGTACCTGCCTCAAGTTCAACACCAGCATAGAAAGATGTGGTTGACAAATGCAATCTTTAAGAAATTGTAACTTTTAATTTTACTAAATTTTCATTCCTAGTATCCATAAATCACTTGGTTTCAGTGTCGGCAGGTATCAAACAGCAGGCATTTACTTGAAATGTCTGCGAAAACCTAAGGTAACAAAATTGCACACTGCATCTATGTTTATGACTATTTCCATGTTCACAACTGATAATATCAGACCTCATACAAAAACCGTTGTTTGTATATTCCCGTTACTTTATTACAAGAACTCTTTGAAACTTAAAACTGCAATAGCCAAAGACAGATAGTTTATATTACAACGCTATCATGCACAATAATGCAGACATTTAAGATCCTCACACTTCGATCACAACTTAAGGATGAAAGACCTTTCTCTAGGCATGATATCTCATTAATCGTCATTTTTGTGTTGCATCTTTTGTCTTTTAACTTTGTTTACAAATAATCCTTACTGTGTTCTTCTTCCGTGTGGATACAAATCATGCGAGTATGTGATAACACCAGTGCCACTCAACAAAGTATATTTATGTAATGTAAGTTAGGTAGGATTCATCTTCATGTTTGCAATTCATTTGTTTCTTCATCGACTTATGGCATTTACATAGCATTTTGTAGAAGCATTCATGTTGCAATCATGAGGTTCTATCGTCATAGTTTTAAACTTTCTGTACAGCTTCATGTTTTGATCGAACTTATTCCATGCTTGAATCTTTCCACAGCACAATTAACTTCGCTAGTATGTGTGCATCAGTTTAACAAAACTAATGATGGGTTAAAATCAACTAGTTTTCAAGAAAGTTGGTTTTGCAACATTATCAGGCGATATTATGATATTAAAAAACCTACTTAAAGAGTTGCAGAATTCCATGCATATTTTTATATTAGACAGTCAGTTAAAAGGTATATAGGTTGGTCTTGGTCAGCAACTGATTTATGTGCCAAGGATTATTATTCCTGATAAAAGTTTCGACAGTACCCTAACAGCACGGAAATTGTCAAAAGCAAGATGGAATCCAAAGACATGAATACAACAGAAAAAAGCGGTACTGACCAGACCTTCACTGCGTAGGAGTAGACATGTCCAGTTGCTGGTAGTTTATCGACGACGATGCTAAAGTATGTCAAAATTATTGATAATTACTTTCCGTTGTCACTTTTAAAGAAACTATATATATTGTGAATAGTGTTTTAGTCAGTACTCATTTTATGGCGGTAAATAGGCCTTCATTGGTTATGTTGGCCTATATATTTTCAAACGCATCTTACGTTTACAGAATTATAGTTTACATAGTTAACGCATAGTTATAACAAACGTTTCATATACATTATATTTCTAAGAATCCTTTATTTGCATTCCAAAAGAAACCAGCATGTATGAAAAATAAGCGACATTTCTTTTGTTAGTGTGGACTATTTTATAAGTTTTGTACATTTTTCAGATTAAGGTTTTGAAAGCTTTGTCAATAATAATAATGTATATTTATTTACTCATTTATCTATTGAGAGTGGCATGAAGGTTCTGATGACTGGGTTCTTGCAAATGAGGATAACAGTGACCAAACTGAAACACATTACAGGTACTAAAGTACGCAAAGTCGAAATACGGGTGATAACGATACAGTGGTAGACTGGTGACGACGCCTGCCTGAGAGATAGGCCTCCAGCACGTGGCACCGTTATCCGTTAAAAGTTACTACGCATGCCTAGTTGAGCGACGTGTGCTTTGTTCAGTATTTGATTGATAACACATTTTAAGGCCTACACAATTGTTTGGCTTATTGCAGAAAGTAGCTTTTTAAAAATTGCAATTATTGTTTTCTTCGAGGATTCTTTCTCTAGTTAATTATGTTCGTAAACTTTAACTCGTTGTTTTCCTGTCTATATTTTTCTTTTTCATTTTGAAGTCTCAAAATAGACAAAAAAATGTATGATCAAAATTTTAAATTACAAATCGATGGGGATGTGTATGTTACGTGTTCTTTTAAACAGCAGAAGCATTGCGTCTTCCTCTTGCTTAACGTTGTGTTCTATGGCTTCAAAGAATACAAGTGTTTTTGCTTCTTTTGTTTAAAAAAAGACAACCAGGAACTTCAATTCATCAATAATAGAAATAATGTTTAATGTGCGCCTTTTTTATTTACAATTGATCAGTTTTACGCGTACCAAGTATTATGGTATTTGTCTTTCTAAGGTTAATAGTAAGTTTCAGGTGTGATGGATAAACACAAAGTATAATAATAATGATGATGATAGTAATAATAATAATAATAGTAATAATAATAATACTAATAATACTAATAATAATAATAACACATTTGAGGAAGTAATCAGTTCAAGGACTTTAAATGACTTTAACAGTGCAATATAATTTACAAAACACCTAATGTAATAAACATAATGAGACGATATAAAGTTGTTTTTTGTTTCTCCATAGTATTCTAATACAATAAAACTATCGATTAAATACGTACTTTGCTTCCTTAACCGCACTGTTAGTAAAAATCTTAACTTAGAACATGAGTCGATTTTGTTACAGAACGTCACTTGACAGCGTTGGTATCGACCGGGACATTGCATCCCTTAGCTCTTCGCTGTTTTCGTAATGTTTTCCCGCTTACGAATAATTCAATTTTGGAAAAAGGCTGAAGAGTCAAGGATCCAAATCTGGGATGTATGTTAGGCGATTTAGAATATAAACGTCAAGGTATTATAAGGTCTGCATTACAGACTTGCATGTGAGTGCGGGGCGTTATCCTGGTGCAACATAAAGCCAGCCGTTGGTGTCTCGACACGTCTTGCGAATAGCCTCACGGAAATTCCACATAATTATTATATCATAGTACTGTCTATTCACTGTGGTGTTCTCTGGTACCATATGGTTCAACATTATTTCTTGTGTCTTGAAGAACGCAATGCACATAGCCTTTCCAGCAGATTTGGAAAGACAGGCTTTCTAAATTATGGCGATCTGGTGTGCTTTCTTGTACTGCTTTGCCTCTATCTCTCCGATTGAAAGTAGTGTATTAAAGTATCGTCACATGGAATGATCTTATTTAAGAAATTATAGTCAACTACTTTGTGCTTTTATAATAAGGTCCCGTAGACCTTACTCTTAATCTCATTTGTTCTTTATCAAGCAATCTGAGCACCCAACGAGCACAAACTCAGTGCATTCCTAATTACTTGGCTACAATTTCATCTTTTCTTCCGCATGAAGAATCGAACATTTCTGCTTCATCTACGACAGTAAAACGTCTATCTTCCTTCTCCTATACTTCCACATAATTAACTATTTCATCTTTTGAAAGAGATGTTATTGGCCTACTTTTTCCTCTATGATCTTGAAGAGTCTCCTTTCATTCAATGAAACGTTTCATTCATCTACTGATTCTAGATTTAGCAGGTCACCTTTTATCTGTGTAAAAGATTTTTTCTAATTTTGCATAACAATTGAAAATCACTCTGTTCTAAAACGGACTCATCTGCCACCGCGTCGACATACATAACGGAGAAAGATATGATGTCACTAAACCTCTATCGTTATCAAGCTAAAAATGACGTCGCGTCCTAAATTGCGACGTTTTCAATTATAGACGGACGAATTTTAATAACTCTGGGTTGGTTTCTTTAGAAGATATTCCATTTGTTCTAGAACATTTCGACCGATCCTCGTATGTATAATTGTTGTTTTTTTTTTTTACACCTAAACGAAAGCGTTGTTATACAGAGCTTTATAAGAACCCTTAGAATAACGCAATGTTTTGTGACCTGGGTATCGCATACTCCATACGCTACTTAAAGGATTGATTGAAATTCAATATTAAGGAAAGTATGTTACGTTGTATTTATGTAGGCCATAGGAACAAAAGGATGTAAGAAATGGAAATGTTGGTGTTTTGCTTAAATATGCATCATTAAGAGTTGTTTGAAAAATGGGTGTTGTATTCTTTACTGTTAAGATAAAACGTGAATATTGGGAGAAAATATGGCAGGAACATATATTTGCAAAGAAAACAATATTATGGCAATGTGTGGATACATTCTCAGTATTCTTGCGTTCAGCCCCATTCCGACTCCTTATAAGAACTGTAGAATTGACAATATGTCCTCTGAGGCAGGAGAAAACAGCTAAAACATTGAAAACCGTTTTTACATTTACAATGGGTCTTTCTACTTTATTTTAGGTTGCAAATGATATCTTCTAAATTGCACATATAGCTATTGCGCACTATACCAAACCTTGGAAAATGCACTGATGTGCGCTTGTAACACGTTGAACTTAAGCAAAACTTGCTGACATGTAACTAACTTTATATAAGATCTGCACGTGTGTCTCGGAGAACTAGACATTATTGAACGGCATCCGTATGAATCGTCTTATTGTATTGCTTCTGAGCCAAAGATCCGAATCAAAACATATGCTTCAGTTTCATCAGGACGCTTTATTTACTTATCAAAATACTCGAGGTGTTGTTGTATTTGATATATTCCATAGTGTGAAACACACTGGATAACCTCTTTCCATTTTTTTTCATTCGTACCTAAACACAGAAGTTTCATTGTTACTTCAATCAATCATCTGATTGAGAGTATGTCCCATTGCAGAACCAAACAATCACATTAATGCCACAGCATTATACAATTTGCGTTTTTATTGCTAATAACGTGTATGCAATATTGGGGATATATATCAGGCCCCATTGATATAATTTTATTCTTAGTGACTAAGTTGACATCTACATATGCTGTTAAATCTCTAAACACGTGCCTGTTTAATTTCCTTCTTATTTATTTATGTATTTTTGAACCCTTTGAAGAGGCGACCTTTTTTATTTTTTTTACAAACCTTCTAGATTTCGTAAGAACTAATTCCTCATACAGAGATAAGATGGTTCTTATATATGATGCGAGTGATCTTTGTGCAATTTTTCCTTGGTTGCAATCCCTCCCTGGAATGTCTGATCACTTCTTTTGGGGGAATTTAGCAGAATAATAAGCAGCACTGATATTGAATGCCATTGACAGATAACTTCATCTCGATCTCGACATTCTCCAGCATATTGCTTTTTAATTTTACCAAAACCCCAAACATTGGATCCTTATTTCAATATTGGAAAAAACAGTTTGCATTAGACTGATTCATTGTGTAGCTTAGATGTATATATGTTAATTGTTAAAGCTATTTAACAAATAAAAATATTCCCAATGAGCTCGGACAGTTAAGACTACTTGCGTTTCCATAAGAGATCCTCCAGTGGTATAAACAATACAAATATATGAAGAAGAATAAAATATACACACACACACACCATGCACACACATGCTTCAAATCAAATATTTAGCGCGTTGTTGCACGTATGCTGAAAAGCAGTGGATACGGACAACCTAAAGCCAGCACCACATATATGAATATTGTCACGACCATAGTGTTAAAAATGTGTCAGTATCACAAATGAAGAATTTCGAAATAAACCCCAAACAGTATTAAATAACATTTGTATTAATATTTTTATTGAATATTCTGTGCAACTGTATGTTGATATTACACTCCTAACTTCAAGTGGTCTGTTAATTATTTGTGTATCCAGATTGTCAAAATAGCGACATATGTTGATACGCAGATATAAAACAAGTGGATCCGTTCCAATCATTATCAAGCTTGTAACGGTATATGGAAATCGATCGGTACACATATATAAAGGCCGAAACATGACACTGGCTACAATTGGTGAGAGAGTCTTAAATGTAAAACAGGTTGGAGAGCTATGGCAGTTATCAGAAAATATTGCCGCAACGTTGCACACTACACATCTGGGCACATCTATCGGGTACAAACTAATAAAGGCACTATGGGAAACAACGTCAATCTATTGTTATTACATGCAAAGCTGGGAAAGCACATGTTTGCTATTACAATATAAAGAATGAAGACGCTATAGTAGTTCTTAATAGTGCCAGGGTAATTTATTGACGCTGATTTTAAAATGCTAGGTGAAACGGAAACATGGAAGGGGTGGGGAAGGAATTATTTCATTAACATCGAGAGCGTGAATAGACTACATCATTTTCTTTATTTTGTCCACAAAATCCTAATTAGTTAGTCTGATAATGGTCATATCATTTAGCGTGATTCGACACACTATATACATATCATCTGGTATCATTAGTTTCACCATAGTGACATAAAGTCGAAAGATTCGTCTGACGATGATCATATCATGTAGTATGCTTATGAAGTTTTAACAAATTGTTATGCTATTAATTATCTATCCAGACTTTCAATGGTATTAAATATTTCTCCGTGATGTAGGACCCAATGCAGGTATGCAGTTTGTAGCTAAATTATTTTCATAATACATAACGTGCTTTTTGGCATGTAAGGTCGTCCATTTTAATGAATAAAATAGCTATGTTATAATTCCTGCTTCGTATTCTTTTTATGTTAATCTATTCCAATCGTTCAAATCTAGATTCCTCAAAATCAAGCTACTTCACCCCACCACTCATCCACCTTCCCTGAGTTGTGTACGACGGGTTATATATTCATTCCTTGCTTTATCTGTGTGCTTGGATGGCTCAGAAAGAAGATTAAGACGAACATTTTTGCAAATTCCTTCTCCTGTGCTTGCAAACAGGACTTACCTTTTTTGTTAAGGGTTCAATTTGATAATACTTGACGACACCGGTCAATGCCTTATCGACTTATGGTGTGTACTTAAATGCAAGCTATTTTGTGAGAGACACAAAATATGTCATTATTATATACGCAGTATTCAAACTATTTTCTTTGTAATGTCATAAGAACATTGTACTTGGAGATATATAGAACGTAATGCAATTATTCGAAGTATATGACATGTAGAACGTAAACTACCAACACGCCTTTTTCAAAAATCGGAAACAATCCACTCTTCAATTTTCTATTATTCGGTTTGGAAAATTCTAGTCCACCATACACCTCTCATTTTTGTTATTTTTATCAAAACACCAATACTCCTTCCAACAGACAAGAAAGATAATTTCGAAACAAAAGCACTAGTCCACCCACGCACATATCCACCTATTTTTTGTTCATAAAAGTCTAGTCTGCTAACCCTCAGAGTTGTGTGACAAAACTAAGCATCTCACTTTCAAAATTGAATGAAAAACCACCATAATATATTATAAAAAAGTAAACATTTCCTTAAACAGTAGTTTAGATAATTCTTAAAGATGGTGATTCCTTGCTATACATTCTTCATTCATCAGCCATTGGGATGTGGATATTATTTAACGAAGCTTCCATATTTATAAATTGCACGTCTTGTGCGCATAAAAAAAAATCACTAACTCAGTCACGCTCGAGACTTTCGTAGCATATTGTTCAGCAGAATGTTAGGAATTAAGTCGTGTAGTGTTAAGCAGAATATTAGGTATAAATCAGTAAAGTGTTCAGCAGAATGTTTTAGGTATTAAGTAGTATAGTGCTTAAGATAATGTTAGGCATGATGTAGTGTAGTGTTCAGCAGAATGTTAGGTATTAAGTAGTACAGTTTTCAGCCGAAATTTAGGCGTAGTTACCATGAGTTAAATCGTCATCTATCCCGGAACAGCCAACACACAAGACAAGAGAGCTTAATCACCTGAATATCGACTTTGACAAAACATAGAGTAAATAGTGATCTGAACAAGTGAAAATGTCAGAACTCCCTGGAATCTCAGAACATTTTCATTCACAAGCAATGGTGCTAACGTGACCTAAGAGTGCTATAACACAACGACACGAAGAGCTTCTGAAACATTATGAGCCGCTGCAGAAAACATT
>JAQPZY010000247.1:0-83678 GCA_029931535.1 Margaritifera margaritifera
AGCTCGTACTATCTTTCAATCGGTCTGTCAGTAGCTTCAGTAGGCCCACTGCTGCAACTCGTACTATATGTCAAGCGGTCCTGTCAGTAGCTTTAGCATGCCACTTCTTAAGCTTATACCATGTAATAGGGTCTGTCAAGCCGTCTGTCAGGAGGCTTCTGTCTCTCAGGACTTTAGTAGGTGTGTTACGGAATTAATATATATATATTATATATATATATATATATATATATTTCCTTTTAATAATGGTATAGTTTATTAGTGTTTATGATCTCTGTTCTTAGTCTAAACAGCTGTCATCTTATGAGTTTTACATACGGTAGCCACAATCAATATTTTACCTATTTGCTTGTAGCTTTAGTCATGTGACGTATTTTCCGTGCGCATGCTGAACTTTCGACCTAGTTCTTGTACTTTTTAGGAGTAAACATTATATTGACTAAGGAATTATAGTTTAAGGTCACATTCGAAGAATGAATCAATACAGTGTTTACTGTTTAAAACACTGGTACTCGAGCACTTTAGCAGAATCACGCATAACCTAATTCCTGATTGGTTCGGAGAGAGTTGCATTAATTTTGAAATACCCTGTTTATTGAAGACGTAGTATGGGTTTTTATTTCGATTCTGTGCATTAATGCTATATATACAGGAAATAATCCTGTATTTAAATATTTTGTACAGTTACATTTGAATAGAGAGGATATAACGAAATTGGTTCAATTTGTGTGTGGGATATTCTTATTTGAGATTTATTTATTTATTTATTATTAATACAGTACATTTAGAATTCAGTACTGTCTTTAATCTGAATTATTATACAGCTCCGTGGAATTATCGGAAACATTTCTAAAACTTGTGAGATTCCAGATTCACAAGGATTATTTGGATATAACTTAATCATACCAACATATTAGCACAGTGAAGGCTATTTCCATTCGGAATACTACATTCGGAATATTTGGATTAACTTCCGGAACAGTGAACTTAAAACAGTTTAGGACTTTTAAGGATATTATATACTGTAAGTTATTTTTAATTCTTTCACTTTAATAGTTTGTTTGAAATATTTAAATATTTTAGGAAATTAAAGATTTGTATTTTAAATCTTGAAAGCTTGTTTGAGTCTTTTCTTCTGTTACATTACCGTTACTCGTAACAGGTGACTTCTGCGACTTATGCTATATGACTGCGTTGGTCAAGCGGTCTCTCAGGGTTTCCAGCAGGTCACTTCAGCGGCTTATACTATATAACACATACAATTTAAGTCTTTATAACTTCAACATCTCTCAGCCAATTTACGTGAACATTTCACAACTTATGTCATAGTTCTCTAGTTCTCAACATTATCTTTTGTCACAGAAAGAAAAAAAAAATAAAAAATGAACACAACCTATTGTATGAAAATATCTAGTATAACATGAGGATTGCGGATTAAGTATTTTCCTCAAATCCGGGAGGTCATTTGATTATTTAACTTTCGGTATTCTTACGTGGATCGTATTGTTCTTGGGATATAGGAAACTGGAAAACCCAGAAGAAACCACAGACGTTGGAGGGGAGGAAATCAGGAATTAAACACAGGGCACCATAAGTGCTAAGCGAATTAATGCAAATTCGGGAGACAAAAAGGGTGCCAGGAATCGACTTACTTGTGTCCAAGTTCGTGTGTTGCTGTGCCCACCGTCTGAAAATAATCACCTACCTCGACGACCGAAGTTCTTTCACCGTCCTCACATACCTGTGCTATATAGCTAAGACCTAAAAGGAAAAAATAGAAAACCAGATTTCATAATGACATTCTTAAAGGCTAACGTTTACAACATATTAGTTGCACTGACTGAGATGGGAGCATGGGTAGAATATACTCATTAAAAAGACGCACCAATCCATGCTTAAGTTATAGCAATTTACTTAATTCATAAAAAAAGCTCTTTCTTTATAAATTGTACATGGTACTTCGCAATAGCGGATTATATAAGTGACCAACCATTTCAATTTCTCTTGAACGGGTTGCGATGGGACTGGGGATTTTATTCTGAATCGGAATATATTTTTCCTTTACCTCAATTATTTTTTTCCCAACTAATATAATTGGTATAACAGGTTCTTTTTCCAATAAATCAGAGCAAGATTATTTTTTCAAGCTTTATGAGGGCTGAATATTTTTTCGACCAAATCCCAGGCCAGCCACACCCCCCATTGCCCGAACGTTATATAGTCAATCCCTAAACGAGCTAAACGTAAGCTAATACCACAATGATTACGTCGACATAAACAGGTATACTAAGATAATATAGTGACTGCACCCAATGACAATAGCGATATTTTGTTGTCCCGAGTGTGTGTGACTATAGAACTCTATTTAATGATTATTGCATGACGCGATAAATGAATATACCAGACAATAAATTACGTTCCGAAGTCACAAACGGGACGGCAACATAAATGTCGCGGTTGCCAAGGTGTTGTAACTGATTGTTATTAGTATATTGAATTCATCCAGATACAATAAAGTGAAGACAAATATCACGATACTGAAGTAGAACGAATTGACCCTGTTGACATGTTTGTTTAACTTGACACCCGTTAACGCGATATCAAATTTGGGGGGTACTAGTTTATAACGTGAGGGTACAAGTACTTCTCCCCGCGAGAAATATTTCACTGGCAGGAAACTAGTCGAATTTAATTTAAATCACATAACATCAATTCTCTTCTTTTGTTGGATCACTTACAAGATATACTAATATGCATACTATGACTACACCCTGTGGCAATAGCTATATGTGTTGTCCCGAGCTGTGTGAATATAGAAGCAGAATTTAGTCACTTGTGACTAGCGCAATTGACGAAGAAATTAGTCTAAGAAATAAAGTTCCACAGCCACGAGCTGGAGGGAGAACAAATATCGCTGTTACATGAGGGTGTTGTCACCCTATATTGTAGTATAGCGAATTCAGTTAGGTAAAATAAAGTGACAATACATTTTACATTACTGAAGTATAACAAATTGATCTTGTTACATGTTTAACTATACTCGCTGTTTTTACATCATAACTGATGTCACAAGTTTTTCACGTGAAGGCTTTAATTTATTCACTCGAGGGTACGAGTTCCCACGATGGAAATAGTTTTGTTAGCATTGCATTGTCAGGAACGTAGATGAATTTTATTATAAATCTGGTGGTATCAATTTTCTTCATTAATTTGGTCGGATTATATGAAGTGTAGATATATCGGGAATATATAGTAATACACTATAAATCATAACGCCATGATTCACAAAGCTACACTGACACCCAAGGGGATGGTGACAACCTTCTCCACAAGGGCGACATCAAGTCCTCTTATCCTCCCAGTATGACGCTGATTTTTTTGCTCGAGTCCTAATCCTTCCCACTTGTGCTCTATCGGATTTAAATCTGGTGATCCATGACATATATACCTTATTTGCGTCAAAAAGGTAATCCATGATATCTATACCTTATTTACATCAAAAAGGTTGATGTTGACCTTGCTGACGGTGGACGGGAGTTGTTGAAATTTCAATTCATGTGCATGCAGGAAGAGAACAAACTCAGGAATCAATCCATGGTGGATATATCAATGCTATGTAAAGTTTCCATCGACAACAATTTGCTTGGAAAGAAAACTGTAGTTTGATGGCTCCCCAAAGCATGACGCTTCCAGCACAAAAACAATTACGTTCAACTACTTAGTACTATGAGAAGCTTTTGCCTCTTTTCCTTTTGACTGGAATCCTTCCATCAGGAAAACTAGGTTAGAAACCCTGGCTCATCACTTAAAACGACAATTCTCCACATTTTCGGTGTTGCATGAAGTTTCTGTGTTGTCCAACGTTGAAGCTGCATTCGATGATGACAAGTAAGAATGACGAACACCAGCCATTCATGTGGAGTTGAGCATCTTTATCCGTCAGGTGTTTACACAATCACTGGGCTATTAGAATACCTCTCACACCTACGACGGTGTATGCAGTTGATACGGCTGACACAAAACAATGACGAACATGACATTGACGTGCTACATTGCCGTGACGTATTGTTGTAGCTCTGGAGGAACCTGATACAGGGCAGTGGAACATTTTCTGTCGTCCTAAAGCATCAGGGAAGCCGCGTTTTTAGATCGAGCAGAGTAACAACCTCAAGCAACGTCAAAATTCTTAAAACATATATTCAGAATTTATTATATAAACCCTATTTTCTCAAAAATTCCAAGATTTTTTCGGATGGTACATCAACAAATAGTTTCTTCATGCAGTTCACGGAAAAAAAAAGGAAAAACTATCCGGGTAATAAGACCACTGTTTGTCAAGTCCGATATGTTGTCACGTTTGCAAGGTTTATAAAATACATAGTGAGGTTTTACAACACACACACACACACACACACACACACACATATATATATATATATATATATATATATATATATATATATTTATATATATTTATAACCCTGAACTATGGTCTTTGGAATCAGGTGGTTCGTTCATGCAGGATTTTGTTGAACATATTAAGCATCAAATACAGTATCACATTTAATGATTAGTTTAGCAAGTGGTCTCTTCATGAATTACTGTATATCTTTGTGGAAAAAGTTAGATATAAAAAAGAACAGCAAAAAGAACTTACAAATAATGACTATTATGACGTCTGAATGAATCTTCTTAGATACTGACAGGTATAGTTGTAAACGAGCATTTAAACAGCAATGTCGATTTCAGCAATAAGGATCGCTTGCGTGATAGGAAAATAACTCTTTGACCCTTGAGCGTCTAGTATGATAATACGTGTTATACGCCCTGCAAAGGTTTACAACCAAGAAAGTTGGTAGCACCTTAAGTCTATCATGTCTTTTTTAATAAATACTAACTCCCAAAAGAGGAAATATATCCCTGGCATATATTACACATTAGAAATTTGTATGAACTTTTATAGCACAATATTTGTTATGAGAGAGAGAGAGAGAGTACTTACCGCGAACACCATTATTACTAGGAGAACCCAAGTACAAGTCATATCTAAAAATAAAAATAATCGCTCTGTGTACTTGTACAATATGCTTTTTATTCAATCTGGCAGACATATGTATTCCCCAATTACAGACGAGACCCTGGCATCCATATCGATATATTACAGACTGACATTGCAGCAACTTATTAGAATAATCAGATGAAAACGTAAACATTTTCCGTTATACAAGGAAGTAATTGTCAACAAAAAAGCCTCTCAAAAATCCAATCCAAACCCAAGCGAACCAATCTATTAAATGGGGGAGGTAGAAGGAACTCATTCATCTACATGTGTGATGTACGTTGCAATTAGAGCACATTAAAAATTGATCCTTGATTATGAATTTCACCACATTATTTGATGGCAAAAATAAGAGAATGATAGTCCTTACCATCTTAACATGCTTTAACATGAGATGTGGAAAATTCACACCAGTGTATTGACTGTAATACGGTTTAACACAAGATATGGAAAATTCACACCATGTATTGACTGTAATATGCTTTCACATGAGATATGGAAAATTCACACCATTGTATTGACTGTAATATGCTTAAGCATGAGATATGGAAAATTCACACCATTGTATTGACTTCTGGGAATCATACACGACGCTCATAACATATGCATCATTCTATAAAATAAGGGCTTACAGTTCAATCTTATGGGGGAGGGGATTTTCATTCGACCCGGGATATTTTTCTCTTTTAGTTCTAGAGAATTAAAAGAAATTCAACTAATAATATGGATAGAATATTTTCTACAAATAAATCAGAGCAAGAATAATTTTGTTCAAGCTGTGTGTGGGCCGGAATTAGAAGAAAAATAAAATCCTATATCCCTCACTGTGAAAATTAAATGGTCAGTCCCTAAAAGAGGAGAATGGAAAAGGATATGACGCCTACGTAAGAGGCCGCCAGTCCTTCTTATTTGAAGTATTTCGAAACTAGATGTATTTCCACCATTCACCTAAGTAATATGTTTGAATGCTGAGAGACAGAGACAGTTAACGATACATCCGTACATACATAAATACTACTACTACTACTACTACTAATAATAATAATAATAATGATGATAATAATAATAGTAATAATTATCTTTCTTGCGATGGAAGTAACCCATTGATTGCTGCCGTCGAATGTGGACTCGGAGCACAATTATAATTTATTCCTTTCCATGAATGTAGTCCGTATCTATTTTAGAATATTTTTTCCTTAACTTGAATGTATGCATTCTTGATTTAGAAGCAAAATTGTTTATTCTTTAGAATAGGAGGTTTATTGTGTGACTGACGGTGTGAATTTTAGAATATGACGATTATATTGTGACTGACTGTGTGGATTTTATAACATGCGGATTATTCTGTGACTGACTGTGCAGCGTAGAATATGAGGATTATTGTGTGGCTGACTGTGTGCAGCGTAGAATATGAAGATTATCGTGTGACTGACTAAGTGGATTTTATAATGTGAGGATTATTATGTGACTGACTGTGGATTTTAGAATATGAGGATTATTATGTGAATGACTTGTGAAGTGTAGAATATGAAGACTATTGTGTGACTGACTAAGTGGATTTTAGAATATGAAGAAAATCGTGTGACTGACTAAGTGGATTTTATAATGTGAGGATTATTATGTGACTGACTGTGGATTTTAGAATATGAGGATTTTTATGTGAATGACTTGTGAAGTGTAGAATATGAAGACTATTGTGTGACTGACTGTGGATTTTAGAATATGAGGATTATTATGTGACCGGCTGTGGATTTTTTAACATGAGGATTATTGTGTGACTGACTGTTGAGTGTAGAATGTGAAGAATAATTTGAGACTGACTAAGTGGATTTTAGAATATGAGGATTATTGTGTGACTGTGTAGATATTAGATTATGAGGATTATTGTGTCACTGACTTTGTGGAGTGTAGAATATATAACTATTGTGTGACTGACTGTGCGCAGTTTAGAATATGACGACTATTGTGTGACTGACTGAGTGGATTTTAAAATATGAGGATTATTGTGTGACTGGTTGTGTTGATTATAGGTCATGAGGATTATTGGGTGACTGACTTTGTGGATTGTAGAATATGAAGACTATTATATGACTGACAGTGTGGATTTTAGAATATGAGGATTATTGTGCGACTGACTTTGGAGTGTAGAATATGAAGACTATTGTGTGACTGACTGTGTTTGTTTTAGAATATATGGTTCATTAGGTGACTGACTGTGTGAATTGTAGATTACGAAGACTTTTGTGTGACTGACCGTATGGATTTTAGAATATGAGGATTATTGTATGACTCTGCGTTGATTTTAGATCATGAGGATAATGTTGCTACTTACTGCTCAGTATAGAATATGATGACTATTGTATGACTGACTGTAGGGTTTAAAATATAAGGATTATTCTGTGCCTGTCCGTGTGGATTTTAGAATATGATGATTATTGGGTGACTGACTGTGTGGAGTCTATAATATGAAGACTATTGTGTGACTAATTGTAGCTTAAAATATGAGGATTATTGGGTGACTAACAGTGGAGTGTAGAATATGAAAACTATTGTGTGACTAAGTGGATTTTAGAATATGATGTTTATTATGTGACGGACTGTGCGGAGTGCAGAATATGAAGAATATTGTGTGACTGACTGTGTGGATTTTAGAATATAAGGATTATTGTGTGACTGACTGTATGGATTTCAGAATATGAGAATTATTGAACGATAGACTAGATGAAGTGTGTAATATGAAAAATATTGTACGACTGTCTGTGATTTTAAAAATATGAAGATTATTGTGTGACTGTCTCTGTGGAGTTTAGAATAATGGTTTTATTGAGTGATTGACTGCGTTTATTTTAGAATAGGAGGTTTATTGGGAGACCGACTGTGTGGACTGTAGAATACGAATACTATTGTGTAACTCACTGAGTTTAGAATTTAGAATATGAGGATTATTGGGTGACTGACTGCGTGGAGTTTAAAATATGAGGATTATTGGGTGACTGACTGTGTGGAGTATAGAATAAGAGGATTATTGGGTGACTGACTGTGTGGAGTGCCAAATATTAAGACTATTATGTGACTGACTGTGTGGATTGTAGAATATGAAGACTATTGTGGAACTGACTGTGTGGATTTTAGAATATAAGGATTAATGTGTAAGTGACAGTGGATTTTACAATATAGGATTATTGTGCAACTTAATGTATGGAGCTTAGCATATGAGGATTATTGTGTAACTGACTGTGTTGATTTTAGACTATAAGGATTATTGTGTAACTCACTGGATTTTAGAATATAAGGATTATTGTGTAACTGACTGTATGTAGTTTAGAATATGAAGACTATTGTGTTACTGACTGCGTGGATTTTAGAATATAAGGATTTTTGTGTAACTGAATGTGTGGAGTTTAGAATACAAGGATTATTGGGTGACTGACTGTGTGGATTGTAGAACATGAAGATTAGTGTGTGACCGACTGTGTGGATTTATAATATGAAGACTATTGTATGACTGACTGTGTGGATTTTAGAATATAAGGATTATTGTGTAACTTTCCGTGTGGATGTTTGAACATGGGGATTATTGGGTGACTGACTGGGGGATTTTAGAATATGAGAATTTTTGGGTGACTAGTTGTGTGGAGTGTGGAATGTAAAGACTATTGTGTGACTGACTGTGCGGATTTCGGCTACAGTTCACAGTAAGTAATCGGTTATTGTTGCTGTCTCGAAAGCGAAATATGTGACCCATGGCCCGTTGCTTTGTTTACAGATCAGTCTCAGCAACATGCCGGATAACAAATGACAAGAGCTTAACTGTAAGTTTGTCTAGGAAGATACATTTTGGTTCCATGTTTAAGAAATAATGCTTATGATTCAAGCTATCTCAAACAGAGAGCCAGTCTAGAAATCAATCCCAAAGTAGACTCACGCTATATTGCAACAGACATGAGTGATGGGCGAGTTACGTTAATAGTTACATCAGTTGGCATAACCCTGACGTTGCAGATACAATGACAACACGTGAATTCGCTCAAATTAGGCGCGGAATACATTCAAAACACACGGTGAAATGACTGACAAAGTTACGTTTTGCCTTTTGTCTCCTCTAGACACGTGAGCTAAAACATTTCTAGACAGAATTAAATTTCAATGCATAAAATGGCGAAAATGTTCTTTGCTGATCATGTAGTCATATGTAAGACATATTCCGCACGTAAATTGGTAATTTGGGCGTATTCCGCTCGTGGTCATAGTATCCTCAAGATCTATAGTTATACCAGGTATACATACCCTTACCTTGTAAAGAGCATTGCGTGGTCGAACGCTGATAGCTTCCAGCCGGTAGAAATGTCCCAGTCATAGATATCATCATGATACTTCTCGATGTCAATACATTTTGTTCCGTTAATTGTATACACTTTAGAATTCTTATGTGGAAAGTCAGCTTCCCGCTTCAAAGAAAATAGGAAACAAATAAAAAAACGAATATCAACTGCGGAATGTCAGTTTCATTCTAAGAGCAAAAAATGGAAACAATTGAAAAAACGATGTAATACATTTATAGATTCAAATAATAATTTAGTATTATGATGCACATGGGAATAGTGATACGGGTGAAGTGGAAAAACTTGCGTATTTTTGTTTCGTACTTATTTTCCATGTAAATGTGCAGATATAGGACATTTAATATCCTACAGGTTACATCATATGCCTTTGTCGTAGGTATAATGATACTACAAAAGTATCTGTTGAGCAAGAAAGTTATTCTTCGTTACGTTTTCAGACCAATAGCTATTCAGGAAGGACTCTTTTAATATATAATTTATACATATCTCAGATATGCATTAAATGTATGCATCCACCTCATCATATTCAGGCATTATATACATATAAACATACCAAACCCATTCATACTGTTTCCATACAAGGTAAAGAAAGTTCAGATTTGTAACTCTCTCTCTCTCTCTCTCTCGCACAGAAAAAAAAAATAGGATTAAAAGTCCATCTCTGGCTGTCTAAAGTCTGCTATCCACCATTTATAATTTTCTGAAAAACGCTAGGATACTAGTACCGGTCAAAACCAGTTATTTTACAAATTGAAGAGATTAGTGATTTCTGGCATTCCTGAAAACTTAGGACTCTGAACATACCAGAAGACAATTCAGTAATCCAAACAAATAATGAAAGTCACCTAAATAATGTACAATAAACATCTGTGATCAATTTAGATCGATTTTTACCAAACGTTTAAACTAGCAGGAAAATGGATATTTCAGAGATTGAAGAGATTAGAGATTTACAGTATTCCGGAAATCTTACGGACTTGAAGATACCAGAAAGTACCTATCAACCAGTAATCCAAACAAATAACGAAATTCAACTAAATTATCAAAATCCATTATAGAGTTAGATGTTTACCACATATTAAAAAAATCGGTAATTCTAGGCGTTACAGAAATAGATTAATGTACTGTGAGAACCAGAGGCTCCTTATAATTCATAATTCAAATAAACAATGTAATAATATAGTTTGTCAGATGTCTTAACGAATAAAGCACACGTTTTAGTCAAGCATCCAGCAAATAAGTAAAACCTTCCACAGTTGTTTTTAATTTATATCGGATAAGACATTTTAACTTTCTGTAAACTTTTTGAAATACCTCTATTTAAGACGGAATTATGGAATGTCAATTTAATATTTCTATGAAAACTTTCCTGGATTAAGAGGATTAAAGCAAACGATATAAAATATTGAATGTTAGAATAATAACAGATATTAATTACTCTGGATTACTAATTTTATCACAATCTGCAGACAAGAGTTACATATTTCATATTTGCATACCATTTAAACAATTTATTTTGGTTTTGTTTTTGTTTTTTTTTCTTTTTCATTCTCTCTCTCTCTCTCTCTCTCTCTCTCTCTCTCTCTCTCTCTCTCTCTCTCTGTCTCTGTCTCTGTCTCTCTCTCACTAGTGTGTTTGTATGCTTGTTTCTGTCTGTAGAAATTATTCCCCATAACAAGACGGAAACAATGGATCGAAAATAATTTGGTGCTCTTCGCCTTGATGCCACGAGATAAAATCATTATATATGTTGATGGAATATATGAATATATATATATATATATATATATATATATATATATATATATATATATATATATATCTTAGCTTTTGAATCTAACAGTCAATGTCATGATGGGTATGACAATCAATATAATACAGCATCATACTTGTTGATGAACAATGCAGGGATCATAAAGCTAATGCACCATCCTACTTCTTGATGAACAATACTTTGATCTTACTTGTTGATAATTACATATTTCGATCACATTTGTTGATAATTATACACATTGATCACGTATGTTGATAGATCCATGTGTCAATCATATCTGTTTATTAGTTCTGTACATTGATCATAAGGGTTAGCATACGAAAGGAGTTGCGATTATTTGTTGAAAGTCCACGCTTTGATCGCATCCACTGATGAACAATACTATTTTTGTTATATCCGTTGTTGAACTTTGTGCGCATGAGTAGGGTGTCAGATTCATTCATCATTCATTTGAATTTTAAAAAGCCCCATCTCATTCACGTGACAGTATTAGGTGTTTTCGCTAGATCCAATACCACCCTGTTTCATCCTGTCACACAAATGTTGTTTGGTTTAATACTGCTATGATTGTATGTAATACAGTGATGCGTTGGATTAATGTTTAACACCTTGTGATATTTGTCCTGCTTGTTGGGAGTTATAAAATTCCAAAATGTAGACATATTTACTTAGAAACTTGTTCGCTATTAATTTGGTGACAAATTTTGAGAATTCTGCCATAAAATTGTTATCTTGAAGAACTCCATCTTGTTCGGAATTTACTCGCTTTATTTTAACTTAAAAATGCAGATACCTAAAATTGGAGAAAAAAAATGTGTAGCTCACATAAACACTTATAGCCATTATAACACATATAGCCATTATAGCACCTATATCCATCATAGCACCTGGGTCCATTATAACACCTTTAGTCATTATAACACCTATAGCCATTATAACACCTATAGCGATTAATACACCTATAGCCATTATAAAACCTATAGCAATTATAGCACCTTTAGCCATTATAACACTTATAGCTATTATAACACCTATAGCCATTATAACACCTTTAGTCATTATAACACTTATAGCCATTATAACACCTATAGCCAATATATATCCGATAGCCATTATAGGACCTATAGCCATTATAACACCTATAGCCATTATAACACCTATAGATATTATAACACCTTTAGCCATTATAGCACCTATACACATTTTAACACCTATAGCTATTATAACACCTTTAGCTATTATAGAACATATAGCCATTATAACACCAATAGCCATTATAGCACCTTTAGCCATTATAACACCTATGGCCATTATAACACATATAGCCATTATGACACCTATAGCCATTATAACACATATAGCCATTATAAAACCTTCGGCCATTATAACACCTTTAGCCATTATAGCACCTGTAGCCATTATAGCACCTGTAGCCATTATTTGACCTTTAGCCATTATAACACTTATAGCCGTTATAACACCTATAGACATTATAGCACCTTTAGCCATTATAACACCTTTAGCCATTATAACACCTATAGCCAGTATAACACCTATAGCCAATATATATCCTATAGCCATTATAGAACCTATAGCCATTATAGGACCTTTAGCCATTATAACACCAATAGCCATTATAACACCTATAGCCATTATAACACCTTTAGCCATTATAGCACCTATAGCCATTACAACACCTATAGCCATTATAACACCTATAGCCATTATAACACCTATAGCCATTATAACACCTATAGCCATTAGAACACATATAGCTATTATAATACATTTAGCTATTATAGCAATTATAGCCATTATAACACATATAGCCATTATAGCACCTACAGCCATTATAACACCGATAGCCATTATAACACCTTTAGCCAGTATAGCACCTGTAGCCATTATAACACCTATATCCATTATAGGACCTATAGCCATTATAGCACCTTTAGGCATCATATCACATGGGGAAATTATAACACCTTTAGCCATTATAACACCTATAGCCATTATAACAACTATAGCCATTATAGGACCTATAGCCATTATAGCACCTTTAGGCATCATAGCACATGGGGAAATTATAACACCTTTAGCCATTATAACACCTATAGCCATTATAACACCTATAGCCATTATAGCACCTATAGCCATTATAACACCTATAGCCATTATAGCACCTTTAGCTATTATAGAACATATAGCCATTATAACCCCTTTAGCTATTATAACACCTATAGCCATTATAACACCTATAACCATTATAACACCTTTAGCCATTATAACAATATAGCCATTATAACACTATAGCCATTATAACACATATAGCCATTATAACACCTATAGCCATTATAGCACCTTTAACTATTATAACACCTATAGCCCTTATAACACCTATAGCCATTATACAACCTATATCCATTATAACACCTATATCCATTATAGCACCTTTAGCCATTATAACACATATAGCCATTATAATACCTATAGCAATTATAGCACCTATAGCACCTTCTCTTTTGAGATCCAAACATATTTTATCACCAACATATTACATATAATTTTCTTTCGGTTTGTGATTCGATGTTCAAGTTTAAAAACCAAGAATATGTATATATATATATATATATATATATATATATATATATATATATATATATATATATATATATATATATATATATATATACGTATATATAAATATGCATATATAGATATATGTAGATATATATTTAAATGATATAAAACTAAACATCGAATTCCGTGTGTAATATTTACTCAATGAAGTCTGGTGAAGAATAGAAAAATGCATAAATAGGGTTTATTATTTGTGGCACTGTGTAACCAGAATTTTGTTGTAAAACAAAAACCAAAGAATAGCAACAAAACAAAAGGAACATAAACAAAAATCAAACATAAAAACCAACTAAAAACACAAAATAAATAAATAAATAAATAATGAACTAAAATATATTTTAAAAAAAAAAAAAACAGAAAAAGCACACAAAAATTATTGTGTTTGTAAGGGCGCGTCAGTTTCACCCTTACATTCTTATCTAGCATATAAAACATTCCTAAAATATTAATCAACCATTTATTGGTTTTTGAGCTTATAAATTATAATTGAGCTATTAAATTAGTTTAGTATTCGCTGTACGCCTTATTTCCATTTCTGCGCAAATGTCAGTTATAATTTCTGTGCCAATTTGACCCTATATATCAGATATCTTTTAATTTATGAATTTACGGCTAATACTAGCTTCTATGTCTATTTTATCCTCTAATTCTGACTTATCTTTATCAGTTCTTTCACTTGATGCTAAAGTCTTTTGTCTTTTTATCTATTTCAGTTGTAAACTTTTTTAATGTAATATCTTATTTGTGTTACTCTTCTATCTAATTCATTTATATTTCCTAGCATTACACCCATATTATTAACGAGTTCTCAACCAATGTATTCTGTTGTCTGCTTTATATTTTCTATTCCGGCTGAAAATTTTTTTTTACCTCTGTTAAGTCTGATCATTTGTAATTGTTTTTATTGTCATCTATCTTTTGGGGTATTTCTGTTGAAGTATTCATTTCTCTTTTGCAACTGAGAAAAAGCATTAGTGATAACGGTAATCTTTCTTCGAATTATAGTACTGCACTTTAAAATCATTGACTACGTTTCTAATATCTGATGAATGTACTCTCTGGTGTATTAGTATTCTATCATCAAATTATTTCGTTAAATGCCCTAACCGTGATTTGTAAAGCACTATAAGATTCTTGACATTTCTTGACTAATTCATGTTACTTAAGTACTGCAAGATTCTATACATTTCTTAAATAATTCCATTTCACCTAAGTACTATAAGATTCTAGACATTTTTTGAATAGTTCCATGTCAGTTAAGTACTACACGATTCTAGACATTTCTTGACTAATTCCATGTTACTTAAGCACTATACGATTCTTGATATTTCTTGACTAACTACATGTCACGTCCTATAAGATGCTAGACATTTCTTGACTAATTCCATCTCATTTAAGTACTACAAGATTCTATACAGTTCTTAACTAATTCCATGTCACTTAAGTCCTACAAGATTCTAGACATTTCTTGACTAATTCCATGTCACTTTGTAATGCATATATCTCAGATTTTGTCGTTCGTTCAATACGCGGTAAAATTTTGACGAATATTTTGAACTACACTAAAAACTTCCTTTCTTAAAGTTTGTAATGTTCTTATAATTACAAACACGATATCATATCTCTGCATAAATAACTTCTGCGCATCTCAAATATTTTCTTTACATCATCAATTTTGTTTTGTAACTCGTCTATTTTAGTAAGAACTTACTCGAGTTTGCTAATCTCTTCGCTGTCCACAGCTGTTAATTTACTATCAACTTTTTCTCTCTAATGTTTTATATACATACGATTATTATCCTCTAAACTCTATGAAATTGATTATCAATACATCTTTGTACAAATCAACAATTACCCGCATTACGTAATTGTTCAGGATCATCTGAATTTGTAATATGGTTGTCGTTCAAGTTTAATTAATTATTTATTGATTGACCTAGTGAAGTTTCGTTGCTCTCAGGTTCAAAACTAGTGAGCAAATTCAAACGTTTTTAACTTAAACCTCTTAATGATATCTATCCAGCAATTGGTTGGTTTGATATAACTGTTTACTTAATATGAAATACGTTCGTCACTGTCATTCTATGAAAATCTAATATTTTTCTATCTTCATCTTTATTACAGATATTTAATCTATTTATTGTACCTCTTTGTAGTTCCTTGCAATCGCCATCAGAGTGACGATGAAACGTATTTGAACTCATAACAGCTATAGTGTAGAGAAGGGTATGAAAAATCGTGAACTGGTTCTTTTTGCTTTCCCTTCTCGCTTTGCTCACATTTAAGTCGTTTTTAGAATTATTTAACTGTTTAAGAAAAATATAGGTCTTAGAAAACCACGTCAATATTCAGTAGATGTTTGAATAGATATTGCGCAATTAAATCCTAGTAGCTTAGAGGTAAAGTATGTTATGCACACTGGGAAATGTGGACACTAGTTTATGTCCTTGTCTATATTATATCAAGACTGGTCTCCATTTAAAAAGCCATATCCATAAAACAATCAATTGTAACAAGACTTAAAGCAGTTGCAGGAACTAATTAACTAATAATCATAAAACACTTCATATATCTGATGAAATGTTAAACACCATCTTAAAAATGTTACTGTAACCAAATATAAAATATGACATAAGTAAACCACGGAAAGCATAATCTGTTATTCAATGTGTAGATCATTTATTTCTGTAAGCACTATAACTTCTCTGCTATTTGATTCTTAGAGGTTACAACAGAAACTTGTTCTGGAACTCGTAAACTTGAAACTTGTCACATGCTCTCTGATCACAATACCATGTCTCTGTCTCTCTCTCTCCGAACTCTATCTTACTCTTAGCATTTGTTTTCTTAATACATCTGTTTGAAATAAATAACACGACATTACTGTAATGACCAGTCCACCTATAAACTAATATTTACTATATTATTAAGAAAGCTTTTCATTTATTGTTTTTATCATCACCAATCTGCTTTAGCCTTTTTCGTATATTTTTTTTATTGCTTTCCAAGTTGCCTTACGAATGCAACTCTACGTGGATCTTTCTTTCTTTGTGATGTTACGATATCAGTAACTTGTTCATGAACATGTTCACTTTACTTTCTGTCTCTAATTATCTTTCAAACGTTTCTGATCTTTCTTTAAAATTCTATCTTCACAAACCTACCATAGTTATTTTAAAAAAGTGCACATAAAATAAATGACCATTATGGTTTGCTCCAAATATGATGAAATAGTTGACTTATATAAAACTGGTTATTGTATGTCTTGTATGAAAGATTACAAACAGAGAATTGAGAGAACAAAATAAGGATTATTAAACAATTGGCAACGGAGAATAAAGATCATTTATATAATTATATGAATGAAAGGTCCAATAATGATAACAAAATAGATTATTACATGTACCAAAAGTTGTAATATTAACTACATTAAAACAAAGCACTACGACCTTTTCATAAGAACTCTTTGAATTCTCTAATTGCTTTCCCAAAGCAGAAAGTACACTAAAATTCATCGGGTTTTCATCAGTCAAATTCGTAAAAAGTTGGTTAAACTTTACAAAGCTGAACAATATTCATGAAAGAAACATACATGTATATATTTTTTTCTTCCATTGGACAAGCACAAGATACACGAGTTTTAACAATAATAGTTTAAAAAAATTTAAAATGCCATAAAAAGTATAATTAGAAGGGTATAATATAAAGTAGAGACTTTTTAAACAACAAACTCTCTTTAATATTTCTCTTGTTTCTACGATAACGTTTAAATTAAAGTATAGCTCCCTCTCTCATCATCTGGACTTTTGGTAAATAGATATTCCAGTATTAGAAATAGATATTCCAGTATTAGAAACAGCTATAATCATAAGTGGAAGTTAAAAAAGTCCATCGGTTATAAAACATCTAGTACACATTCTATTATTTAAAGCTTGCTCTATTTATTCAGTATTAATTGAACACAAAAAATAAAATTAAAAAAATAAAGAAATTTCAAAAATTTTGGCTACAATTTTAATTTCTTGTAAACCTTCTGTCGGCTTATTAAGATTTGTTAAATTATCAGTTGGAAGACATGTAGGAATTAAATACTGAACCGAGACTAATTTAGTATATTTTTACCATGCCTTAGAAATATTTGCTGCTTAGCATTTTTAAAAAAAAAGCATTTGTTAAAATTATTTTCCGCCTACCTTTTCTAAATACATTTTCTCCTAAAGTCGTTTTTATTTATTTCCTTGTAAAATTAATTTGTTATGTTAACATTTAATTCTTATCTAAATACTCTATCTTCATTGGTTAGAAAATCTGTCCATCTAGTACGAAAACCAAATTAAATTTGTTTTTGGTCAATAATGGAGGATTCTGATACTCTTAATGTAACTAATAATGAATGTCAACAACTAGAACAACTGCTCAACATATAGTATTAGATTCTAAACAGTTAGTAACAAGAATAATTGCTGATGTTATTTAACTTTATAAAGATATTATGCTCAGACGTGGTAGTTATGCACAACGATAAGCACATTTTAGTCGCGATGTAAAAAAGTTGATAAAACATTGTAAATCGAAGAATCTAATTCACATTTCTAAAAAAGAAATAATTAAAGAAAATAAATCAATTGGTTATATGGTAACATAACATTTGGAGTTGATTTGCAAGTCTTTACAGTGCATACAAGAATGAAATAAACGAATATCATCCAGTGGTGTGAACAAAGATTATTTAGAGATGACAACATTTGAAATAGATACACCAAAACACAGCAAAGACAAACATTAGCAATTCCAAGTAACACACATCCAGTAGAAGAATTTGTAAATGATGTAAGAACAATACGCTATGAAATTAATAATGAAAATAATAATGGAAACTTGATAGGAATAAAATGTATTATATAACAAAAAGCTTTAGAACAAATGTTATTTCAAAGAAGGATATGCTAACAGTTTATTGGCTCCTCGCGAAGAAAGAGAATTAAGAGGTTATATAACTGCTACTGATGTTGTAAATTTAAGAATAATATTGATGTAAATAAAACTGGAAATGTATGATCGGCAGGTAAAGAAAATATAAAAGGATATCGATAGTGTCAAAGATTAAGAAATGAGAGATCCGTTAAGAAACGTTTTCAAAGTTACTGAAAGTAATAGGGCAGAATTACTTGGACATATAATAGAGAAATAGAAAATAACTTTTTTTGTCACAGTATTAATTGAATCGATTCACAAACTCGAGAAAAGTTCCCATTAAGTGAAAGGTTAAAACAGAAATTTAAATATATTTGTACTAACAATTATAGAATTTGTGCAGCCATTACATGATAGCAGCAACTCTAGCTCGAACTATAACAGATTTTGTAAAAGGTTTAACAATAGGTGACAAAAGAAAACAGCCTAGTGGTCGTGACAGTTCCTTGAATGATAAAATTAAACAAAAATTAAATTAATCTGCAAACTATTTGCTTCACTAGCTAAAAAATGCAGACGTAGCATTGCCTAGCGTAATTGGTGAAATAATAAGTTAGCTTTTAATTTCAGATGGAAAAAATATTTTTTTCCAAGGTGATATAAGTTTGCTTGTTACGGCAGTAATTGTTTTTTATTTGGAATTTTGGTTTAAGGTTTAGAAACAACAACAAAAAGGATTGATCATTTGAAAATACAAATTACACCAGTTTTTACAACGTTAAAAATAATTGTAAATATGTACTTGTCTGTTTCATGACCAGTAAATGTTTGTATATTGATTATAGGATTTATTTGTGTTTTACTTGCTTGTGAATTAATTATACGATTTGTTTGTTCATCTTGTTTCTTTTCTTTGTATATATTTTACCGTTATCTGAAAATGAAACTAGCGACTTCTCTCTCTCTTTCTCTCTGACTTGGTGTCTTCGATCGCGCTCCATTCTCGTTCTGACTTTTGTTTAATTTGACTACAGACTAAATAGCAGATTCTGATATTATATTCTTTCACCGTTAATATTTATAGCAGCATTTACTGCTAACCTAATATTATCTGCTGATTTGTGGGTTTTTAAAAATGTTATTGTAACTAACTATACTGCCTATTTTCATCACCATGTCACTGGGTAATAAAAATGTTCCATCACCATTTACGACATAATTCAGACAAACTTTCGCATCTGAACTATACTGTTCAAATCTTATTGCAATGTGTTCATCAAAATTATATCTTTGTTATCCAAATATCAAATTTTCATTTATCCTTTCAACAATGTCTTGTACAGTGGATACATAATATGTAATAGATGTTCTGTTTTGTACCTGAACATCTAAACCACATATCATTTAAGACATTATGCCTTAGTTTCTCATGGATATTCTATTTTCTGTTATTCCGTTACTAACAATCCATTAGATTTATCGGCATTAAATTAATGTAATGGAAATTATCATTTCTTTTAAGTTTATCATACCAAATCCCCAATTTTTAATTTTTTTATCTACAAAATGCAAAATATTTTTTCATCATCTTCATCTATTTCTCGTTTCCAATAGCAAAGCTATCATAAAAAAACGGACTGATTTTTTTTCTTGCATCTTTTTTATCTGCAATCACTATGAGGAGGAATGCTAAAATTATTACATACAACGTTAATTTTTTTGTGACCTAAAATGTTGTATTCATCTTAAAAGCTTGCTCATTGTATTTTACAATATGACGATACCTTTCTTATTTGAAAGTAAATATGAAATTTGTATATAGGATGTACTAACTCTGGGACACTTTGATCTGATAAATGCCAGTAAAACAGTCAACATCCGGCTATTGCTATAAATACAACCTAGCTTAATTAATTCCTAACAATTTCACATCACACTTTGATCAACATTTGTTTACTGAATCATTATTACAACATTTAATTATCACTAATATTTAGCGGTTTGTACGTAAACTACATATTTAATGCGTAATATATCTTTATCTTTTTATGTCATCTACTATTTATTAATTAACTGGAACTTTACATAGAGTTGTATGAGAAGGATAAGGTGCACGGCTATTTTTTTCAAAACTGAAGTTCACTATTTAAATAGATTAATTTTAACAACTAGAAGTGCGACCGTCTTTATAATTTATTCCACAAATTAAACATTCATTTATGGATGCTTGTCTGAATGTTTTACTTGTTCGCTACGACAAAGGACAAACTTCATTAGTGCGTTGTTTATTTGAATTATGAATTATAGTCAGCTTCCAGTTTAGAAATACCAAGGATTACTGACTTCTTTAAATTTTGGTAAACATGTAAATCTATCATGATGTTGATTATTTAGGTGACTATTTATTTGGATTACTGGATTAAAGGGGTTTCTGGCATCTTCAAGGCTCAATGTATTCAGGAATACCAGAAACCAGTAGTCTATTAAATCTTGAAATAACTACATTCCTGATGGTTGAAATATTTGGTAAAAAATCTAACTCCATTATTGATGTTTATTGTTGATTATTTAGGTACCTTTCATTATTTGTTTGGACTACTGGAATATAGAGGCTTCTGGTATCTCAGGATCTGAAGTTTACAGGAATACCAGAAATCACTAATCTCGTAAAGTTTTGAAATAACCCGTTTTAGCTGGTACTAATGACCTAGCGTTTTCAAAACCAAAATGGTGGAGAATAGTTCAGGACAGTCAGAGGGGTACTTTTCAACGTGTGTGTGTGTGTGTGTTTGTGTGTGTGTGATGGGTAGGGTTTTGCTATTTAAATAATTTTGAAGTGGCTCAGAATCGGTAAAATATTCAATGTTTATGTTTCAAGACGGTTTGGGTATCATTGAATTGAACAAAGAAAATCTGCTAAATTGCTATATTGTAAGGCAATGTCATTTCTAATTCCATATTGTATTTTAAGATATCTTCTATTTGATTCTAAAATGGTGACTTTTCCTCATACATCTTTTTGTATCAAAACTTGTTTGTTGTTAATAATATTGTATGGGATATAAATTATGCTTTTCTTGCCTCAGTACATCCCAAAATTGCATATTATTCTCTTAAATTTAATTCGGCAATATGTGTACATATTTGTATATCTTATAAACGTAAAGACACCAGAGATATGATCATATAACGTTTATACATGTAAAGACTGGCATAAACCGTTAATAAAATTGCTGTATTATCAGCATACTGTGAAACGAGAACGTCTATGCCATGTACATCTATAACCCTAATACTACTATTACGCTTAATCATTATTTCTAATATGACAGCACAGAGTAGAAAAATATAAGGGGACAGCGGGTCCATGTGTCTACATTGATGATAAAAATTAAACAATGGGGATATGTACATTCATTATGACACACGCTTTGTATCATTATACCATTATAAAATAGTTGAACTACCAAAATTAAAAGGTTAAAAACCTTTGAAATAAATGACCAGAATGCTTTTCAAAATCAACGAAGAGGAGCTACCCGAAGTCTAAACTTTGTCTTGTAGAATTATTCCATAATGTCGGCGTTTTTCACCGACCTCTCTTTTGAACAATGAAAAGTTGTATTCACTTAAACTTTATTGATAAACTCTTAAGGATATATTAAAATAAATTATTGCGTTTTTAAATTTTGTAACACAGGCTTGGCTCTTTAAACACTAACACAATACTGATTTCTTTTGATGTCATGAAAATGTTCAGTGTGATATTCTAGCATTGACGCAGAAATAGATGAGGATTATTTAAGAATTATCAATTGTATTGAATCGTGTACATGTATTTATAGCTCGGGACAAGCATCATATTTTCTTTTGCAGAATAGAGGAATTCTTGTATGCTATAGACTTGGTTCTAGATTATCTGAAGGATCGATTAAATCTAAACTACAACTTTAAAGACTCTTCGCCTAATTAAAGAAACTGTAATCATCACCACCTTCCAACTCAGACTGTAAATCAGAATATTATAATTGTTGAAATGAAGGATTTGGATTAAATCATGTGTTCACGATTAAAAGACACATTGAAGGACGTGTAGGATTTCCGAATCCACACAATATCTTACCTCGAAAATCACAAATTGACGTAGAGTGACTCTGATTGATATACTAGGGTCTTCTATGTCTTTGTAACGCAGGTTTACCTATGAAAAATACAAATACAAATTTTTCAGAATGACTATAATGCACGATTCTGACATGAAAATGTGTGAAGTAATTTTTTTAACACAATTATTCTTAGTGTATGTTCAAGTATAACATACCTTATGGATAATAAAAAGACATGTGCCTTCGTTTAAAATCAGAAACGATAAGAACGAAACATAATTATTTATGTTTACAGTCCAAGGAAGTTCTAAATTTGATGAAAAAAGATGAAAGTAAAATTTTTCTAAACTGGACACTATTAATCTGCACGTTTTGACCTTTTCACAGAAATAGCGAGTATATGAAGTTTTGCTTAGCATTATAACTGCCATGTTTGGGACAATAGTTGTGTTTCCCGTCTTAAAGTTCAACATGTTACAGAGGAGCAAGTGTTACAGACTAGCCTATATAGGGAAGTTTCCTTTTAATCACATCTACAAACTTACAATAACCCCAACTTGCTGACTGCGTTTGAAAAAAAATTAAATACATCCAAGCAACTGGAAAATCTTTTTGAGATGACATGTCATGGTGGATCACGCACTGCTGCATTCCAAGCGATCTTTTTATTTTAAAGAAAATACGCAATATATAAATTAAAGGAATATTAAGGTATTCAGTGGTTCATTATCATTACTTACACCGTTAATAACGTGCGAGTAAAATCTTCTTATCCTTTTGTTCACTTTAACCTCTTTTCGTTCGGCGTCCGAGATGTTGACCAGCGACGAAAATCTGCAAGTAGAGATGTAATATATCTGTCATCTATATGTGCGTGCGTGTGCTCATTCGCATGTTTCTGTGTGTGATCAGAGAGACGTAAAGTATGCAGACGTAAATTTGATACAAGTTGTCTCTTCAGAAAAGAAATAACAGAAGTAATTTACTTGCAGAAGAGATGATTGTGATGCATTTTTTGCCTGCATCTTGCTTACGACTTTCATGATTTTGTCTACTCGATTCGGATTCGCGGGAATTTAAAACTCGTGAAAATAAAGGATTTAAATTATAATATTTGTTTCATCATTAATGATGTCTTCCAATCTCATTGCAAATTCGTAAAAATAGGACTTGAATTTTCCAACACCGAAAATTCTCCAAAACTCGATAAACCAGAAATATTACCTCCTGCAGTATGCACGTACAACAGAGACTCGAACATGGGACCTTCGTTATTAACAGAGGGCTCAACTAATTCATATTCGAGCCAATGTTGCTGCAAGAACATTTGTGACACATAATCAAGCAGTTTGTTACCTTGTTTTCAGCTTAGCTCATAGATCGATTAACATTTCACTTGTAGCATTGGGAGAGATATATTGATACATAGAAAGATAGATAACTCTGCATTGTGATAAATAGTTTTGTAGATAGATAGATAGACAGAAGAAGTGATGTAGGTATGTCAAAAGATATATGGATATATAATTAAGTGCAAGTTGCATGCAAAGAGGCATGTAGGTGGGTAAATAGATGGTTAGATGCAGGGATGTAGTTATGTAGGTTGACAGACAGACATATGGAATTCAGTCTTTCATTCTTTCTATCTATCTATCTATCTATCTATCTATCTATCTATCTATCTATCTATCTATCTATCTATCTATCTATCTATCTATCTATCTATCTATAGAATATGTTTAGTATGTACTCTGTATCAATGATACACTACGAGATGTATAAATGTTTCATTAAAATGAAACGAGGCTTGCCAAGTTTTCTTTTAATAAAAATTTATACATCGAGTGGTATATCAAGGATACAGAGTACATACTATACATATATTTTATTTATATCACATACAAATACGCATACTTGGATTTCCAGCGGAGTTAGGACTGACTACAGGAAACTGTTTATTGACCGAGTGAGTGAACTCTTCACATACCTGCCCAGTGTGTCCGCTACAAAATGTAGTTCTGTACCAATTGCGGCTATTCACAATTCTCTTTGCAAATTGATAAGTTGATTATTTTTGTTATTTTTTTTTTTGCTTGTATTTTCATTCATATTGATTAAATTAATATAAGACACACTTATGATTTAAACATGAAAGATGGTTTCAGTGAAGAAAGTAGAGCACTACAACACAGCATGGTTAGCCTCTTGAACCCTGAACGCGCAGCCATTCAACCACCAACGAGTATATTGAAACTAGTGTGGAATATAGATTAATCTAAATGATGAGCCAACAAGAGGTAATTCAACATTTAAATTTATTTACAGTTGATCTAAGTCATTATTATGCGTTCGTTAACATTGCTACCAACCATAAGATTGTTTTTATCCTCCACCTCTCTCTTTCTACATTCCGTTGGTCAGTTTATCTGTAAATGTTACCATCATTCATAGGTCAAGAGACATCGTCGCTTGACTGACGAAAATCCACTACGCTCGTTTTCTCACGGATTTTCGCCCGCAGCTTGCGATGATAGTCAAGAGAGAGAGAGAGAGAGATTTTTTAAATTGTTCATCCCGATATTTCTCTGTGAGTCGATTAGTCTGCTGCCTGACCAATCAATACACACACACCCACAGAGAGAGAGAGAGAGAGAGAGAGAGAGAGAGAGAGAGAGAGAGAGAGGGAGAGAGAGAGAGAGAGAAGGGTTGGGGGAAGCGGCTTCGGACATTTTAATATTTAAAAATAATGTTTTTAGAACCCTAATATAGGTTAAAAAAACACAAAAACAAAGCATTAAATAGATTACAGTATGTGTGCCTCCTAACCAAGAAATTTACCGTACAGTCTCGACAAGCTATTGCAACTTTGTATCATTGGTATTGTGAACACTGTAGATAAATCCCATGAAAAGCGTAAGCATACTGTTATGTATGATGTTTATATAATATTCTAAATATTTTAGGAAATTATAAATGTTTCTTGACTTTAACATTTGCTTAAGCCTTAATGTTGTTTATTAGGAAAACATGTTTAACTAGTGTCCTTGAATTAGGTTGTTTACTTAAGATTTGAGTTCATGGATAGATTTGATAAACACGATGTTTATTAAATTTGAGGACAAGGTTGATTTTGTTTACAGATAAAGCTGGAATTACCTTAAGAGTTATGTGTCAAAAAGCATATAGGCCATTTATTATTCTAGAATGTTCTGTCATGTGACCTATCTTTATATATACCATGTTTAGTAGACAGGTTTTCAGTTTCGACATTACCATCAGATTTTATAAAGAGCCATTACAGTTGTGGAAAGTCATTCCAAATTCTGAGAGATGAATTATTAAAAATATTCATTGGATTATAAAAGTGCTCATAGACTTTTAGATTTTAGATTTTGAATTGATGATTTTGGGATTTATGTGAACTTATTCAGAGATATTTTGGAGTACTTCATTTTGGCATGTCAGCGCACTAAATACTACTTTCATATCAGGACATTAAAAACCATTGGCACATCAACACATTGAAGGATACAGCCATTCATTCGGAACATTCTATATTTAGGACTTGTGATTAGGAGACTAATTCTTATTGGATTATTTGGATTTTAACACACGTTACTGCAAGTGTCTTTTTGATTTTCTTTTTAATTATCTAGAAATAAATTGCTTGTTGATTTGTATTTGATTTGTTGGTTTCACTTTCTTTCTGTTAAATTGTTTTTTTAGGAATATTGCTATATATAGGGTTCTCTTTGATTTTTGCTATACAACTTTGTTGGGTTCACGGCAGCGCAAAAAAGATACGTAGTTTGGATAAATAGGCAGACGGGTAGGTTGATAAAAAGATCGATAGACGTAGTGATGTAGGTATGTCTGTATGTATATATATATATAAATTTATATATACATTATTTTGTACTTTTTATCTAAAGGGAGTACATCATTTTGTACTTTTTTATGTAAAGGAAGAACTAATAGATAGATAGATAGATAGATAGATAGATAGATAGATAGATAGATAGATAGATAGATAGATAGATAGATAGATAGATAGATAGATAGATAGATAGATATATGGATAGATAGACAGATAGATGGATTGGTAGATGGATAGATAGATAGATATGTAGGTAGATAGATAGATAGGTAGATAGATAGATAGGTAGATAGGTAGATGGATATGTAGATAGATAGATAGATAGATAGATAGATAGATAGATAGATAGATAGATAGATAGATAGATAGATAGATAGAAAGATAGATAAATAGATAGATAGATAGATAGATAGATAGATAGATAGATAGATAGATAGATAGATAGATAGATAGATAGATAGATAGATAGATAGATAGATAGAAAGATAGATAGGTAGATGGGTGGATAGGTAGATAGATAGATGGATTGGTAGATGGAGAGGTGGATAGATAGGTAAGTAGATAGATAGATAGGTAGATGGATAGGTTGATAGATCGATAGATGGAGATTGATAGATAGATGGATAGATAGATTCATAGGCAGATGGATAGGTAGATAGATAGATAGATAGATAGATAGATAGATAGATAGATAGATAGATTGATAGATAGATAGATAGATAGATAGTTAGATAGATAGATAGATAGATAGATAGATAGATAGATAGATAGATAGATAGATAGATAGATAGATAGATAGTTAGATAGATAGATTGATGGATGGATGGATGGATGGATGGATGGATGGATGGATAGAGAGAGAGAGAGAGATAGATAGATAGATAGATAGATAGATAGATAGATAGATAGATAGATAGATAGATAGATAGATTGATAGATAGATAGATAGGTAGATAGTTAGATAGATAGGGAGGTATATGGATAGATGGATGCGACTTAATCTATGTATCTCAGTGCTCCCGCTCAATGTTGAGTAAAAAAACTGAATAATTAACTTTTGAAAAATAAATCAAATACAATTAAAATTAAAAATGCGCAACACTATGATAGAGGTTACGCCATAGGTGAAATTCCAAAAATTAATTTCTGCTCCTAAACGATTAATAAAGGACTGAACTTTTGCATGTAGGTTCACCCCCACTCCCCCCTTATATATATATATATATATATATATATATATATATATATATATATATATATATATATATATATATATATATATATAAGTTTGTATTTGTCTAAAGAGAGCACTGATATATATAAATTCGACAGGATATCAGTAATATATTCGTCCTTTATTTCTTCAAGTTCCTATGCACCATCATCATGGATGCTCTTCAGGTGGATAAATTATACTTTCAAAGTATTTTCTTGCTGAATTTTTTTTCGTATGGTATTACCTTTTTTTGAATTTTGGGAGTCCGTAAAAGAAACTTGTCAAATGTTCAAAATTAATTAAATAGTCCTTTTTTCTGTATACAGGTAATTTCCATATTTTTAAATTACGCCGTTTATTAGTCGTCGAGAGTCCGTATCGGCTAGCTCACTTATTTTTTGCCACTGTAAAAATCTAGCAAAGGTCTAGACGCGTGTCTGTCATTTTTTGGCAAGTTATTTTTTGCTTTGTGATTACTTTCTAGTGGATATTCTTTTAAGGTTTGTATAACATCTTCTAAGACTTTGTCTGTACTTTGAGGTGGATTTCATACCATTTATTTCTTACCAAGGTCTTTTTTTGTCTTCTCCATTGTCACTTGCGTAAATGTTTTCGCTAAGTCTCAATTTACAACTGAATTATTTTATGTCTGTCCGTAGTTATGTTATATTTCCTTTAAGTGTAGGGGTAAATTTAAGACCTTTCTTCAATAAGCTTAACTCATTGTCAGAGAGCTCTCTGTTGGAGAGTTTTTTACTTTTTGAAGAATTTCGTGTCCATGTTGTGTTTGCTGCTATTTTCAAAATTTGTCTCTTAGCTTTCAGTTCAACAACGACTTAGTTATATTCTGTCTATTAACTCTATACCTCCTCCACCTCCATATCTGTCGTATTGGCGTTGTTCTGAGAAAGAGGCTCTTACATTTTTACGTATGAATGTCATCCCATTTCTTGTAATTGCATGATTATTTTTTCTATGAAAATATTCACTTTCATTTTATACATACGATGGATAGATAGATTGATAGTTGTGTATTTATGGAAATAAAATACTTACAAGTCCCATATTCCTGAATCTATAAGAACGGTGATCTCGACATCATAGACTTGCTTTAAATTGTCCTTTTTAACTGTGGATGGAATTTGAAACGAAAAAAGCAAACATTTATTTTGCATAGTACCAGCTTTTTAAAGTAATGATTGATATAAATCTGTATCTTTTTTGTATTTTTAATCTAGGATATATTGATGTAATTGTGCTCATAGTAGTTTCCATGTAAAATTTTATATTCTTCCATATTAAGGTATATTTTCAGTGGGAATGTATTGTTTGAGAACATTAAAGGGATATAATTTAAAAATACTGAATTGAATTTGCCATTCTCATCCGGGTTTGTGACAGCTTTACCATTCTCATCATGGGGTATCTTACCCCCATTATATGTAATAATATCTTACTATGCTTATATGTGATAATATCTTACTATGCTTATGGGTGATAGTATCTTAATATGCTTATATGTGATAAATATCTTAATATGCTTCTATGTGATAAATATCTTACTATGCTTATATGTGATAATATCTTACTACGCTTATGTGAGATAATATCTTACTATGCTTATGTGTAATAAATATCTCACTATGCTTGTGTGTGATAAATATGATACTTTCCTTGTATGTGATAAATATCGTACTATGCTTATATGTGATAAATATCTTACTATGATTATGTGTGATAAATATCTTACTATGGTTATGTGTAAAAAATATCTTACAATGCTCATATGTGATAAATATCTTACTATGATTATGTGTGATAAATATCGTACTATGCTTATATGTGATAAATATCTTACTATGCTTATATGTGATAAATCTCTTACTATACTTATGTGTGATAAATATCTTACTATGCTTATTTGTGATAAATATCTTACTATGCTTATGTGTGATAAATATCTTACTACGCTTATGTGATAAATATCATACCATCCTCGTATTTCGTTCCACTATAACTGTTCTCACCTGTCGTCTCTCTGTTATGTAAACTTGTGACGTCTCGCGATGATAACATAGGGTCTGCATGAGGAAAATTGTTTCGTTTGGCTTGTCCTTGTGGGAAGTGTCGAAGAAGATCTTCAAGTTCTTGTCCTACGTTTTTCTCATTGACGTTTACTGCATCTGGAATATGAGATATTCTTTATCACTTACAAAAATCGTAAGGTAGGTTCAGTTTTGTTTTCCTGTCTTTTTTCGTAACTGTCCTCTATCATCAAGTAAAACAGAATCGAATAGGGATTTGAACCAAGGTCTCTCGTGAGAGAAACAAGAACTTTAATCATAGTGATGTTTTCATACTTTCTCCCGACATCGTTTTCCTTTAAAATCAAGAGAGGATGAATATCATTACACCGTAGTTGATACGACAAAAGATAGCAATACTAATATATTTAGAATTATAACAGAAACACTATACCACAAACAACAACAACACCACAAAAAAGCACAAAAAACAAAGAAACAAAGAAACAAAAAAAAACCCAACAACAACCTCAAGGCATTATCCATATGTATACACCAAGCTACGTTCGCTGCATTAGTGTAATTGTGTTCAGAATGAGTTTTTCGCTTCGTGGCTTTGACCCCTCCCCCACCTCCTCCAATAAATAAATAAATAAATAAATAAATAAATAAATAAATAAATAAATAAATAAATAAATAAATAAATAAATAAATAAATAAATAAATAAATAAATAAATAAATAAATAAATAAAACAAAATACAGAAAATAAAAATTAAAAATACAAAGATTATTTTATGAAAATGTATGCTCCAAATGAAATAGCTATTGCAAACCTTTATATTCGAATGAAAGCTCTCTTTGGATATTTGCTTGGTCATGTAGAACATATCGTTTGCCAAGACGATCTGGAACTTCTAAAAAGTTTCTAGACGTGACGTCAGTCTCCTCTGGTTGAAGATCGTAATTTCTGTCTCGTATTCGTATGTTTCCGTTCTACATTAGAATGGGAGAGAATATACATTTGTGTGCATATAATCAACGGATATCGGTCAAATCGTGTTTCCCAACTCTCAATTTATCTCTTTTTTCATTTATCGTTTCACGTGTAACATCAGTGGTACGCAATGAGTATGGACAGCTTTTCTTAAGTTGTGTATATAATAATCGTCATACTTGCTAACACTTTTGAAGAAAACTCTGGATCCCGAAATAAAGAAATAGCCCAAGTCCTTTGTGCGTAGTCAGGGAGGGGCTATAGGCGACAGTGTTACTAAACAAGGATCTGATCGGAATATGTTGACAGCCAGCAATGGGGAAAGCCGATCCCTAATCCACACTAGTACAGTGCAAAAACGGTGTTAATTGTACGTGAGTTGGCTTCTGGTCGTCTTATATAAATCCAGTGTCCCAAGATAGCAGTCGCTATTACTAAAGAGTTGTATTCTATCTTAATACTTTTGCTTACACTGTGTTATTAACATAGCAATCTTTCTGTAATCAAATAAGATCTCACGTTTCTCTAGACTCTAGCTTTATCTTCTTATATCAAACTATTTCAAGCGGCTTCCGGTTTTTTCACTGCCCAGCTATGGACTCCGGTCACAATTATTACTTTTGGCTCAGTACTCACGCATGCAGTCCCAGTCTATTTTAGACCCTTTATTCCTCTTCAAATTTTAGTGGTGAAACTTGAGTTAGATTTAGGCATTATTGGTATTGATTTAAAGTAAATTGTTTATTCGTTAGAACATGAGCAGTATGGTATAGTTGTCTGTGTATTTTGGCGACAGCGCACAGTGAGTAATAAAGCATTCATGCTGCTATGGAAGTGAAATTTGTAACCCATTGCACTTTGTTTTGTTTACAGTGCAGCCTCTCAAAGCGTGCAGGATAACCTATGACAAGAACTTCACAGTGAGCTCATCTTTGAAGTTACTTTACATTAAAATATGATTTATTTAGATTTGGACATACTGTAAAGTTCAGTACTGACAAATAAATGTATGAACTATATAGGAAACATAATCGTGATCGGAGTCCAGCTAAATGAATCAATAGTATGCTTTCGGTTGAGTAATTCATATGGTTTGCAGACTTCTTGCGAATCGAAGCGATTTTCCAATCTTGACATTTCACATCCATAATAAAACAATGATGCCAAAGTTGCCTTCAGTTTATGCTCTAGACATACTATTCCATTACAATTTTTATAAAAAATTTTAAAACTTTTTGGGTGTTGGTGTGGATGTGGGAGGGGAGTGAATGTTTGAGCTTTGTTCCACGAAACAACAAATCAAATGCAACAGTAAATACTAATTACAGCGCTCTCGATTGATAGACTACTAATTTCTTCATTGTGCATTGAGTGGAGGTGACGCAGACCAATATATAAGGTAAGCAGAATAAACATAAAATTCAATAATTAAGTCATTGATGTGTATCCGGCATATTAACCATATATTGTCACATATCTTCACCTAAATATGCTGTTAATGTAGAATTATACAGCGCAAGAACCAATTTAAAACGCTCAATAAAGGAAAAGAAAGGAAACACAGAAAGTAATACCACGACTGTCTCTATACACTACTATATCACAATCCTTATTGTCGTTAGTTTAAAATAATTTCGCAACGGTAAATGGAGTCAGTTAAGTGCAAGGGTACTACACCACTGACAGCCAGCCGGAGAGACGATCGCTAAATGGACAACGGCGCACCCTATGGAATGCAGATGATATACATCGCCGAAGTCGACGGAAAGGATAAAGTATCGCTAGTATGCTAGTCTATAGGGACTTTGTCAATGTTATTAAGCAATTTCAGTATCGCAAACTGTATAAGGTTTGTATTCAAATTGATAAGTTTTCAGTTCGAACCTTGCTCTCAGAATATTTTTTCCCATATAACTGAGAAATATTTCAGTGACTGAAGAAAAAAAAACTGGCTCAAATATTTACTTCGTAATAGAAAAAAATTAGCCTTTAAAGCGAGACATGTCAATAAATAAATAAATAAATGGAAATGCATTTTACGGCTAAGGTACAAAAACAAAAAACATGATCGAGTCTCAGGTATGCGGGAAATATGTAAAAATAAACGGCATGCAAACAATAAAACAAAATTAATTGTATAGCCAACATACAAGACGCGTGAGACAGTCTCTTGTCTTTTCATATTATAAATACTGGAGGAACAAAGTAAAACACAAGCTTGAGAAGCCAAGAAATGATTATTACAAGGAATCAAAAGAAGAAAATATTGATAAAGTTCGTAAATGCTCAGAAAACATTAACCAATCGACGCAACTACAATGCAACTGTACTACCGTAAATAAAGTCAATGAAAGAAATTGCAGCTGTTTTAACAAACACGTTAATAAACTTTCAGATAAGCTTTGTGAGTAAAATGAAACTTTTCAACCTGAAAATATGAAGGAGCACTTGAATGTCAAGATATAAGGCAACCTTATTTATCGCTTGGGTTTATATCAGATACAGATGTATATGAAACATTAATTAGTCCAAATGTCAATAAAGCTGCAGAACTAGGTAGTATTGGACCAAACTTGTTGAAACTTTAAGCACCAGTTATTTCCAAGTCTACGGCACAAAACTAAATTATGTATTAAAACAAATGAATACGAAAATGTTTAAGATTCCAGTAAATACAGTCATATATCAGTCTTAACATCACTGTTTTAAATCTTTGAGAAGCATGTCGCTCACTTTATTTAGCAACAACTGAATGATAAGAATTTTTCACAAGAAGCATGTAGGGTTTAGGAATTTCCATTGGTGTCAAATGGCCCTCAAAAATATCAATGGAAATATGTTAAATGAAACGAATACAGGAAGAGGGATAGTTGTAGTGTATGTTGACAATAGAAATATGGTAGAGAATTAGTAGATCATAATATCCTTCTCTCAAAAGTACAAAAGGCAGCATATATATATATATATATATATATATATATATATATATATATATATATATATATATATATTACTAAATTTTCTTCTGCAATTATTAAGGATGGTGGTCCTCAAAGATCAGCATTGGGATCATTGTTATTTTTAATTTTTCTTAATAACCTCTCACTTACTCCAATACATATTTGTTTGTGGGTGACACAACATTACATGTTTCAGTTCCATCATTACATAAAAAGCCGTTCAAACCAAGTTAAACTAAAATTTGAAGACTATAGAACTGCAATGTAAAATTAAGAAAAATGCTAATAACCCTAGATGAGAAACTTGCTTGTATGCGCCAGAAGCATTCTGATTTGAATGTCATGTATGCACAGTTCAAAATGTATCTGATATTAGTTGACAGTTTTCTTCAGTAGGGTGTGCGGAACAATAATGTGTTCAGATAGATTTATTTTTTTGTTATGTATGATGTTTATATAATATTCTAAATATTTTAGGAATTTATAAATGTTTCTTAACTTTAACATTTGCTTAAACCTTAATGTTTTTTATCAGAAAAACATGTATAACTAGTGTCCTTGAATTAGGTTGTTTACTTAAGATTTGAGTTCAAGGATAGTTTTGATAAACACAATATTTATTCAATGTGAGGTCAAGGTTGATTTTGTTTACAGATAAAACTGGAAATACCTTAGGAGTTATGTGTCAAAAAGCACATAGGCCATTTATTATTCTAGAATGTTCAGTCTTGTGACCGATCTTTATATGTACCATGTTTAGTGGACAGTTTTTCAGTTTCGACATTACCATCAGTCTTGTAAAGAGCAATTACAGTTGTGGAAATTCATTCCAAGCTCTGAGAGAGGAATTATTTAAAATATTCATTGGATTGTGAAAGTGCTCATAGACTTTTGTATTTTGGATTTTGAATTGATGATTTTGGGATTTATGTGAACTTATTCAGAGAGATTTTGGAGTATTTAATATTGGCATATCAGCGCATTAAAGACATCAGGACATTAAAGACCATGGGCAAATCAATACATTCAAGGATACAGGCATTCATTCGGAACATTCTATATTTAGGACTTGTGACTAGGACACTAATTCTTATTGGATTATTTGTATTTTAATACACGTTACTGTAAGAATCTTTCTGCTTTTTCATTTTAATTATCTAGAAATAAATTGCTTGTTGATTTTTGTTGGTTACATTTTTCTTAGACCATAGAGTCGTAACATTTTATACAGCATTGCTCGCTAAAATTCAGAAACCTTAAATCCTGATATCAGAAACCTACATTTTACTGTGTATATTTAACCACTGCATGATTATAATCTTGCTATATTGGAAAACCGTTCCAGATAAGACTTTTACATAATTTTAAACTTACAAAAAGAGCAGTAAATATACTTTTCACAAAGCCTTTTCACTCACCTCCAGAACCCGAGTTTAACAAATAAAGTTGGATGGAAATTGACAAAAGATCTGATTTCAGTAACGTTTTTTTAGTATTAAGATTTACATAGAGCTGCACCACAATATCTAGAATACGTGTTTACCAGATATAATCTAGTTATTCACTAAACTCTGTAGAAGGTGGAGATCTATTGCTTCCAAAGTCTAGTTTGGAACAGCTTTGCTTTTAATGTTAAATAATCAAATTATCTTGGTGCTTTTGAAAATAAATGCTTCAATTACAGGTTAAAGTAGAATTGATGTTTCTATTTTAGCTACTGTCTACTGATGTATATATTGTACACGAGTAAACTGTAGAGAAAGCGTTAGTGGAGAATAAATTGTTTTAGTAATAGAGGTACCTTCTGTAAATCAAGCATTAATAATAATAATAATAATAATAATAATATTATTATTATTATTATTATTATTATTATTATTCAAGAATCGGAGCTATACATGTCTGTTCGTAGTGTGCTGAGGAAAAATTGCTATAGAAAATGTCGTCTCCCCTTCGGGTGGTAAGTGGTGAAGTTCCAATATAAGTACCCCCAGGTGCAGTAGCTTTAGACGCTGAGGTGGACATATTGCACACAAATGTGATAAAAGTTAATACATTACATTTGTTTTTCACATATATAAACTACCACTATTACCTTCTCCACTCCTTTGTACAGTATCAAAACGTCCTCTAAACTCATCATGGGAGAAGTATGTGCGAGGTTTGTTAAAATTATATTGGCTGTTATGTCTATGATTTTCTCCACAGTAATGGAGAGGTTGAATAAATCAATTTAATGTATGTACATATCATTAATCTATTATGCTATCGTCTCATAGGTAACCGTATCGTATTGGAGTAAAATGTTTTCAAGTTCGTGTCTTGTTTTCTGCGTGCTATTACTTCAGTGGCTTTTGTAGTGTAATGTCGTATCTGAAATCCTGAGGAAAAACACAAGGATACAATGGATGATGATCTATTAGTATCTGATAGCCAAGTGGTATTGTAAACTTCTTTCAATGTCTCCAATGTACCGCAATCTGTGCAGCTTTAGTACAAGTACTTTGAAGTCATTTAACATTAAAAGGTCACAGATTCCTTATGACATGGTGATGTGCTTCACAACATTCTACCTGAATTGTCTAGCACTGCACGCATTGTTAGCATCTCCTTTCACCTTCATAGCAAAAGAGGACCCGCCGTGGCTCAGTAGCTTTTCGGAATCGCGATCAGAATTGTGCTAGTTCGAATCCTACCCTTGGATCAGACAGGGTCGGCTACATGTTTGTGTCTTTCGGCAAGTCACTTTATTCAAATTGCCTTAGCTCTAAATAAACTATGTGTATTGCTGTGCGGTCCAACACTAAGCAAAACACAATTCATATCAAACAAGAGAAGAAAATGCCCGGTATAATCACTATTTTGGAGTTAGCTATTATATTTATATCTGTACAATTTCTTCTCGTGTACTGCTGATTTGGGATATATGTGACACAATGCTGATTTGGGATATATGTGACACAATGCTGATTTGAGATATATGTGACACAATGCTGATTTGAGATATATGTGACACAATGCTGATTTGGGATATATGTGACACAATGCTATGTTGAGGTATTTAACTCCGTGTGGTACTTTCCCTGCTTGCTGGATATTATCTATTTAACTCCGTGTGGTACTTTCCCTGCTTGCTGGATATTATCTATTTAACTCCGTGTGGTACTTTCCCTGCTTGCTGGATATTATCTATTTAACTCCGTGTGGTACTTTCCCTGCTTGCTGGATATTATCTATTTAACTCCGTGTGGTCCTTTCCCTGCTTGCTGGATATTATATATTTAAGTCCGTGTGGTACTTTCCCTGCTTGCTGGATATTATCTATTTAACTCCGTGTGGTGCTTTCCATGCTTGCTGGATATTATATATTTAACTCCGTGTGGTACTTTCCCTGCTTGCTGGATATTATCTATTTAACTCCGTGTGGTACTTTCCCTGCTTGCTGGATATTATATATTTAACTCCGTGTGGTACTTTACCTGCTTGCTGGATATTATCTATTTAACTCCGTGTGGTACTTTACTTGCTTGCTGGATATTATCTATTTAACTCCGTGTGGTACTTTCCCTGCTTGCTAGATATTATATAATTATCGTACATGAACATTTTTACGAATTAGTACCCATCCAATCATTCGAGCCTTTCAATGGATCTGTAAGAAACATACAAATTAACACTCATCACAAATACAATTAATATGTATTAAAGTCTATTTCATCATCAGATGTTCCATACAATCAAGATTGTTTAAATCATATTTTTCACCATCACTTTCACTAGATGCATAAAGAAAAAAAGCATGGTCAAGGTTGTTTTATTACTGTGTTACAAAAATTTCTTCTGTCAATCTTTAATTTAAGTAGTTAGGTACATTTGATCCGTTTTCATTCGGCTCTTCTGTCTAATCGGTTTCTATTGACTTGTCGTTTATGAATCATTAGCTCCATCTGGATAAAATGATATGGAGAGATATTTGCTCCTTGTAATTGATAGACCGTTAGATATTGCTTCTTGAAAAATTAGACCTTTTTATTTATTTGCCTACACCACCTTACATCATACTGACATCATTGACCACTAATCATATTCGTATCTATATGTTTTAGATTATTCAAGCTTATTTGTTGTAAAACGTGGTGAATGCAACATATTTCATCGTGTTGACCTTAAATCTGTGGTAGATAAATCGAAAGTATTTTTATACATTTTAAAATTCTTTCATTCACATTCATTTTATTTGTGACGTCCTCTGCCTTTTGTTTTACAGCTGTATAATCATTCTTTTTCTTCAAATCTGACAATGTTTTCATGTTTATGTAAGTATTTTTTGCGCCAAAACGATTCAGTACCTTTTTTAAATCTCTTGATCCTTTTGGATATCATTATCCATTTCATTGCATACCTGTTCCAGTTGAGATTGTAAAGTACCATCGTTTTCCTAGGTTTTTAAATTTGTTTTTGCTATTGTCCGTCTGCCACTATCTTAAGCATTAAATTCACTACTTACATCTGCTCAATTGGCAGTTCATAATTCTAGATAGCCGTTTCATCAGTTACGTTTTATGTTCGAAAACGAACTCTTTCCCTTAGATTTTGGGGTCATGAATAGCAGCTGATAAGGCACTTAATCTGTCTCTTTTTATTGTGCCATCATCAATTTTTTTCCCTAGCTCTGAGATTATATAACCTCTTTCACTGTCACTCTGTTTAATGGCAGTAAATTGATGCTCAAATCTTTCCATCTATCCCCCTATTACTTTAATATCTTTCAATTTATTACCCTCTAGAGTCTTAGATATTGGAGTATCCACTAGATTTTGCACACATTGCGTATTGGCTACATTAGTTTTGCTTACCGGATCTGTTATATTGGTGATACGGTTATTGTTCAAGTTTACGTCAATGTTTATTGTTTTCATCTGTTTTTGTCGCATTTTTTAAATGTAACCTAAAGTAGCTAGGACCTCTAAGATATATATATATATAGCTGTCTAAAAACAAGGCCATATATATAGCCTACTGCACACTGGGCTAATAGCTGTCTAAAAACAAGGCCATATATATAGCCAACTGCACACAGGGCTAATAGATGTATAAAAACAAGGCCATATATATAGCCTACTGCACACTGGGCTAATAGCTGTCTAAAAACAAGGCCATATATATAGCCTACTGCACACTGGGCTAATAGCTGTCTAAAAACAAGGCCATATATATAGCCTACTGCACACTGGGCTAATAGCTGTCTAAAAACAAGGTCATATATAAAGCATACTACACACAGGGCTAATAGCTGTCTAACAACAAGGTCATATATATAGCCTACTGCACACTGGGCTAATAGCTGTCTAAAAACAAGGCCATATATAAAGCATACTACACACAGGGCTAATAGCTGTCTAACAACAAGGTCATATATATAGCCTACTGCACATTGGGCTAATAACTGTCTAAAAACAAGGCCATATATATATAGCCTACTGCACACAGTGCTAATATCAGTCTAAAAACAAGGCCATATATATAGCCTATTGCACACTGGGCTAATAGCTGTCTAAAAACAAGGCCATATATAAAGCCTACTACACACAGGGCGAGGTCTTATATTTATATATATAGCGCTAATAGCTGTCGAAAAACAAGGTCATATATATAGCCTACTGCACACAGGGCGAGGTCTTATATATATATATATATATATATATATATATATATATATATATATATATAGCGCTAATAGCTGTCTAAAAACAAGGCCATATATTTAGTCTACTGTTCACAGGGCGAGGTCTCATGGACGAAAAAAAACTCCGGCTCACGCCATTGCAGATATTTACTTTACATGAAAACATATGCTATAAGCATACGGTGAAAATCCATCATTTGTCCATCTTTATCTCTGATGATGCTATGAAATATATGAATTGTAACTTTCTGTAATTGTTTGTAATAGTCATTAACAATGTAGGAATAAGAGTCTCCATGAACAAATAGTTTTAACGGGGAAATAAACTATGGTAAACGAGAATAATGGCCTTTATGGTGAGTTGTGTTATGGGTTGTAAAATATATACATGTTTTGGTTTCAAAACAACTCAAACTGATACAGATTCAGTAGATGGTTGTATATATCTCTGGCTATTTCATTCTAACGTTCTTCAGCTGTAGTTGCTTATGTACACCGTGTAACTGTTACTAGGAGTTATTAGAAACATTCAGCATCAATACTTTATTTGCTGTTGATATTTTCAGTCATTCGCTCCTGACTGTTTTATTTACATGTCAAGATTGTAATAACCATTAGGTATTAACACTCCTTCTTTCATTTATGTCATTGATGTAGGACAAAACATTGTCCAGGAGTTCACGGGAAATATTGTAATGCACAAAATCTATTCTTTGCAATGTAATATAACGTTTTTCATTTCTGTTTTTAATGGTTTTGAAAACTCTGCTTATCATGCCATCGATACTGTTCAGCTTTGTAGTGGCAGATGTTACTATATTTTAATTAAATACTTTACTGGAAATCCATGTTTCCCTAGCGGCGTTTGCAGCAATACCCAGAAGTATTGTATTAACACCACTAGCAGCTACCGGAATAATTATGCCTGTAAAGGTTTCGCTAAACCCAATCCAGCTGCAGAAAAAGAAAAAAAAAATGAGCAGCTGAAACTGTTTCCATATCTCCCTCTAACGACTTTATAGCTCATATGTTTTTTTTATATTTCTTTCTTACACGTTTATAGTGATTGATGTCCATAATCAAATCTTCTTTGATCTCTTCAAGTGTTTGCAGACGTAGTTGCGGAAGAGAAAGTATAGAATATGACTCTATTGTACTTGATTCCTTTTCACTCATTTTATCTAACAATACAAGTTTCTATATTTATTTAGCGCTAATAGCTGCCTAAAAACAAGGCCATTTCGTGTACATTTGGTTTGCAAAACATTTGTTGAGTAAATATTTTGTCAGGTAAGCATCCATTTGGAATGAGGTAGTCGGTTGGAAACTGGATAAATGAAATTGGAATTATTAGCTTTACAAACGTCTTCAATACCAGTTGTTGATGGTGGATCAATTGTATTCCTCAAAAGCACGAAGCAGGCAACAGTAAGAACAGTGCTTAATATTGCACGGTACTGAGTTTATAATGTTTTTCTTTTGGTTTTGTTTTGCTTCAGGCGACATTTCTCCGGTATTTGTCGCTATCGATCGTGCAGACTTAAAGTACTGCTAATGTATTTAGCAATAAAAATTACATTTTACAATTGACAAATTAAATACCTTCGTATTAATCATGATGCATCCAGCTGTAACATCAGATTTAAGTGCTTCGTGATTAACGTAGGAAATAATGTGGTTTGTTTCAATCGACATCTTATTATTTATTTCACGGAAAGTTATCCAACACGATCGCAAAAACTTAACGTTCTACTAGACATATTTGGAGGTGGGTTGTAAGATACTTTGATGATTCGATTTGTATGGTGTTCTGCTATTGCGTTTTTAAATTCCCGTAAACGTTTGTCAAGTTTCACACTAAGTTTAACTCTAGTAGAATCTTTGGTTTTTGTAATGTTATTTTTCTAATCTTAGATTCATCTCTGTTTCTCTCTTCACTATCTTCTATTTAATTTGCAGGCAAATTTAGAAAGTGAACTGATTTCACGATGTTAACAAAGGTTAGCTGCAAAATGATATACAAGTTTACTTTGAATAGTGAAATAATGGTCTGAAATCTAATTGGGTAAATAAAAGGATGGATTGCAAGACATGTCTGATGTGTGGAAAAGATACACATAAAAGACTTTTATAACTCTAGCCGTTACAGTAATCGTTGCCAAAAAGAGTATGACAGGAAAGGTAATGAAGGAAACAAAGATTATTAAAAAGCAAACGTAAAACGATGGCAAAATGAAAACAGTGAATACAAAAGAGAGTCCCAAAAATGACGTAGGAATGAATGCAGAGAATAATATAATAAATGTAATACAGAATACAATAGATAAAAGTACCACATTGAGGAAAATTTAAGGATAAGTAACAACCATAAGTAAAATTTTAAAAACTTTTAGGTAAAACATGAAACAAGACACGATATTAAAGATATTGAAGTACCACCAATTCATTGTTTTAGTAGATAACTAAACGTGACAAAACCTGACGGATTGTGTTATAAAGACCTATATACTAAGCACGTTATAATGTGTACCTCTTTTGATTTGGCTGCTCCAGATTAGCAAATGCAATGTTTGCCCTGAACAGCAGCTGTATAAACGCAAAAATCCCATAAAGGAACGAGATCGAAAAGCCCCCTAAAATGATGATCAATCAGGATGGTTTACTTCATAATGAAGGAAATCTTGTCTAATATATTTTCCATGCAAACCTTCTAAAACAAAGCATCCAGTGCACATTTATTTATGAAGCACTATCTTCAGCATTGTCATATACCTTACTTTTCTGACGCGATACTTAAATTAACATGTTTGAATATTATCAAATTTGCACTCAAGTCTGATAAAGGCAATCACAAATTGAAATACAATATCCAGGTTCTGGATTGAAAGACGTTTGCTAACTATTGATGTCACGGTGCTTTGATTCAATCTAGCTATTTCCTGATCTGTCATACTATTACTATCTTGCATAAAGATGTAAGTCCAGCGGATAAGTCCATATGTTTCAGCCATATAATTTATATCATTAGCTAGCAACGTTCTCCATTAACCAACAGTATCTGCTTCAGATTTTTAATGCCTTTTATAAGCAGCTAGAGCAACATCAGGAGTCTCAAATACCTTGATGTAAAATTTTATATTATTCTGGCCCATCATTAAGTATTTTCCTAAGATCTCTCCATATATGCTGTGGTGGATTTTGAAAATTGTTGCAAATCAAATTAGATGGTTTCTATAATTTTCTAATTGGAATGCATCATAACTGCATACAGTTATCAGACATTTGGATAGCAGATTTGGACTCTGGAAATATATATGATATTTTTATCCTGACTTGACTCAATCATATATCAAATGCATTAACTAAATCCCACAATCAGATGTTTCCATCCACACTGCCGCGTTTAGCTGAATCTGCTAAACTCTCATACCACACTGTGAGCTGTATTTTGTTTATAGAGTCATCATTGGTAAATTCGAAAGTGTAACCATGAAAATATGTAATGGTTTGTAATGTAAAAATGTGAGTTTCAGTGTAATATATCTTGATTTGTTTATGTGCATTTGTTATGTTAACTTCATTCAAGTGAATTAAGCAACTTAATGCATAAAGCTGATTTGCAGTACAAGGATAAGATACTGTACCGGTTAGTTTATCTTTCTTGTAAAATCCGAAATCCCTCTCAGGAGATGTCACAAACTTAACGTACGTCTCAGCGGGAGGCGAAGTATTCTTGATTACTTACAAAATATCGGGATTATATTACTAAATAATTTTCAGTAGACATCAATGTTAACGCTTGAGAAAAATAATATGCATTAGATGACCCAGTACGCAGTACATGCAGTTCTTGGGTGTAGCAAGCGCAAACATTCTGAACAATCAAACGTATGTGCATTGCGGCATTTTATCGACATAAATCTCCATAAAGCAGTTTGGCGAAAAACTACCCGTTAATGATCAGTTTCGCAACGGCTAGGCACAAGATAATTTTCGGCGGCCTGAAATTTTTTTTTAATCGTGTACGTGTGCATATAGAATCTATATAGAAGTTGAAAGCACTGACAATAGTTTAGCATCATTGAGAAAGAAAAAATCCACCCTTGAATTACAGACAATAACCCGATCTCCATGCAATATTTACGGTGTCCAGTGTTCCCCCACTTCGAGAACTATTACCCTGCTCAATTAATAATTAGTGGTTTTTTTCCTAGAGGTGAAGTTTATATCTTTGGGACTGGTGTCATCTAATATTGTCGAAGTTTCTTTAAGGTCAGTATAATATTTAAGTCATTCAGTGAACGTAGTAGTATCCATCGATCTACAATGAAGTGTAAACTTTTGCTAACTAACAAATGCGCATGCTATTGGGTTTCTTAATATTGATTTTTACTTTCTGTGTTTGCGCATTCACGTTTAATTCTCTGGTGATTTTTCTCTCTAATCTGTTTATTTCCTTCATTCTAATACCAAATTAATCTCGTGTCATTACACAATTGTTGGTGTTTTGCAAATTTTCCCATTTTTCTATTAGTTTTGTCTGCTGCATTTTTAACATTTTACAACTACTGATTGTGTTTCGCACACTTTACTTCTGTATAATTTCTCTATTTTATTTTAGTAGTTTATTTTCAATTATAACTGCATGTTAAATGAAAGTTCTGTGACAACTGAATATTCAAAATCTGTATATCTACATGCTGAGAAAGATTTAATTGTTTTTGATTTATGCAGAAGGTGCAAAATTTGTTCCCATATCAATTGATTTTAAAGAATTGTGTGATAAGTCGTTGTGCACTGTTTCAATCATCTTACTGTCAAGGTTGATGATGCTGATGTCGATGTTATCATCACTGAATGTAATCAGTAGATCTGAATATTTTCAAAAACTTTGTATGATATATTGTTTATGTTTGAAATCAACATATTAACATTTGCATTCTCTTGTATGTTATTTTGCAATACAATTATCTTTGCCCGCTCTTTGTTCCATCGATACTTGTAAACAAATACACATTATCTTTTATTGCCGAGATCGTTGCTGTTATATTACTCTCGTAAAATATTTTACTATCACCTCCCTGAAATAAATTGAATTTATCGTAATGTAGATTTCTGCCATTATTTAAATATTTGTAAATTATTTTGCTCCCAACTCAATGCAATGCACAATGTAATATGGGGTTCAGAGTCTCAAGGGTAACATTGGTATTTGTGTTTTATAAAATTCTGAGTGGTCCATAGATTTTAGAGCAGTTTAGTAATTCGGGGTGCTTGATTTAGATTTTAAGACTGTATATATTTATTTATTTATTTGCGTGAGCGCAACTCACCAAAACAAATATTTATATTTCTGAAACATATTTAGTCATCCAGCGAGCTCAGTTTCTAAACATCATATTTCCTATCAATGTCAAAGATAGTCCACAAAATGGTAACCGCGCATTTATAACGCCCACAGCCTATACCACGATAATAAACCTCCTCTCTCTCTCTCTCTCTCTCTCTCTCTCTCTCTCTCTCTATATATATATATATATATATATATATATATATATATATATATATATATATATATTTCACACACACTAAAGCTTCGCAGAGATTGCAAATGAGTCTTCTAAAATGCCACGAGATTGAAAAGTGCAAACTAGTGGGGCGCTGAATTGGGGATTACACATACGAACTCTGCTACAATCCAGGATAGCCCAATAATTCGCTGTGGAGGACAATCTAGACCTCTACACTAAGACATATTTTGTAGTCTTTACGGTAGATACGGTTCACGAGGCTGCGACTCAAGAAGAAATTGTTTGATCCTCCGTACGTCTAGGTCTCAACATCCATAACAATTACACTAAGCGGGGCTGCATGCTTGATAAACGGCTGACTAAATTCTTACCAGGATTCACACAACTGCTTTAGAGAGGATAAACTTGTTGCAAAATAACTAACTGTTCCATATGTGGATTTTGGCATGCGCTTCTTTGGCACAAGGTTCCACCCAGCTCCCTAAATTGGTCTTGAAGGGATTAAAATATCCGGACAATTACCTCCAGTGAATTGTTTTCCTTATATATGAATAACGAGTCAAGTAAGAATGACTAAATAAGACCATTGATACTTGCATACAGTTTGGGAAATATTTTCTCAATACCATACCCTCACAATCAAGCAAAACTAATCACCAATATGTTTCAAATTTGTAATTGAGACAGAAATATAAATAGTTTAGCCCCTTTCCGCATTTGGGCCATACTATTATCCACGCGTCGAACGACCCCAGAAGTAACACCAGTCTTGAATCACAATTAATTACTACATTAAAGTGAATCAACGACCCTATTTGTTCTTCCCCTGCGTATTTGTTGAGAAGGCTGTGATATACAAAATTATTCACCAATCAAAAGATCAAACACCATGCAATAACCGATCAAATAACCGATCACATAATTTCTGTTCAAACAAATAACAATCCAGGCGTAAATAAATCCTAAACCCGCCACTCCCCATCCAACTCAAGTTTGACTGCAATGAATTATGCAAGACATTTCAGAATGAATACGCCTGACTCTTAGACTCGCCACTCTACATCAAACAAAAGCTAACGCATAATCACTGATCGCATAAAACGATACTTGCAGATAATAAAATGATGGAAAACTAAATATGGGTCATTCAAACATGAAACTGAGTGATCAAGTTATCAAGGCTGCAAACATACTCTTTGGTTCTAATACAGATCATCCGTGGGCTGGAACTCTTAGATAACAGTACTTTAAACTTCACAGACTTCTTACGGAGGAGTAACACCTAAATCCATCTGGTTGCTCGAAAGTGGCTCTAAATAAATTGAAGCAAACTGACAGCCCTTCCATTCTGACGCCACTTATACTTCGAATTTCTTCCGTACAAAGAGCATGTCACCACCAACTGGTCAAACATGCTGGGACCTCCTGCTACAACGGCGAAGAAATTCCATTTAGAAGATTTTGATTCTATATTTCCTGTTCAACAATTTTCCAACGTTGCCACTAAGAAACTCGGAGCTTCTATACTAAAACAGTGCCTAACACACTTCATCAACTTCAGACAATGTTAGCATATACTGCATACACACATATTCAAACTCCCAAAATCACAAGAGCTAAGCAGTTGCTTTGGTAGTGGTCACTTTTTACTAGCATCTAAACTATCAACAGTATGTCACAATTGAATGCGAATGAATAAGAGAGCCTCGCATGCTCGCATCAAGCAATCCGGTCATCCAGTGATGAACCAGGAAGCCTTACGCCAGAGAGCCTAGTCACGAATGGGCTCAAGCAGCACACTTGATTTATTTACTGACAATGTAGAGCAATGCTTCTTTCAGAGCACAAATAAAATGATCCTTATTCATTTAAAACTTATTCCAAAGCCATCCATAATAATAGCTAAGCCTCACTCTGTGCACAGGGGTTTGTATGCCAGTGTATCCGGGTTCCTAATTTTCTGTTCGATTGAAGTGGAAGTCAGAACAGCCTGTGTGCGTTGGTTCCAATATCGATCTTCGCCGTTGATTTCGTTAATTTCGCCGAATCAAGCAGCAAGTGTGGGAAAAATCTGCACTGATTCTTTGGAATAGGCGCATCATATACCACGTTTTTCGGTTTGTCTTCTAGTTGCAGTGCAGATATTTTGACTATCTTGCCGTACCACACCAGCTCGCAAATGAACACCTCCACAAAAATTATCACTGGGAGTCCCACCTCAACTATCGTTGGAATCCCACGAAAAATATGTGCAAACTAACCCAGCTGCGTTATCCCGCCAAACTTTATGATCCCAATGCTTCCATCAGGTCTTATCAGAATATGATCAAGGCCAGTATCGAGGAAAGACGACCCATGATTCACACGAGGACTAAGCGAATACATGATTTAAATCGTGAGTGAGTTGTCGTCTTGTCGCTTTTGATAAACGCTGCGTCCCTTGAGAGCTTTTGCTGTCACTGGGAGGTTTTATTCTACTTAAAATTAAGCTAACACTATGCACAATGTCTTGTGAAAAGAGTAATCATTCTCTAATCAAAATAGAAGCACACTTCTCGAGACTCTAACTTCACATTTTTATATGTAACCCTATGTCCTTATGAACAATGATGTACCTATCTTATGCGGTTTTCGGTCTCACAAGCTGATCCAAATCACATATGAATCCCAAATTTCATTTATAAAGATGGTAAAACATAAATGAAACAATAGTTTGTCTTGGAATAATGACGACTGATACATACTAACTGGATGATTATTCGGTTTCAGAAATATTTTCTCAACATCAAGCATTCATAATCAAATAGAAAGAGGATAAATACTATTTTAGAGTATATTTAAGAAAATATTTCTCGAGTGAATGGGAAACATCGTATTGCCACGAGAGAAAATGCAAAATATTTTCACTTTACGACTGAAGTATATCAGTATATCTTCTAAAATAAACTAAAATTGTCTTTATCTCTCAGTCTCTTTGTATATATATATATATATATATATATATATATATATATATATATATATATATATATATATATATAGGTCAACGTTCAACACCCAATAACCCGGTGTACCCAAATTGCGATAGTCTCTTTTTTCGGTTTGCAATGATCACTCACCTATCCCAGACTTCTGCATTATTTTCAAACATAATTATGAGGGTGATGAGAGTCAAAATTGCTAATTAAACAATTTTAGTATTATATTTAAGCCAAAATTGTCCCCTAAACATTTTTACTATTAGTCGTAGAGGGTAACAGGTATTGGTCACACTGAATATCGAACAGAAACAGGTCATGTAAATAAGTTAACCTTTGAAACCTATCTGTTGTTGCTTGAAACTTGTTTCTTAAGCATCTGTTTCATGGCACCACATTGTTTACATATATGTACAATGTTGGCATATTTTAAGATCGGATCATCCTGTTGAAGAGCGAGAAAGAGAGGACGTAAAGAAGAAGACGACGACGACGACGAGGAAAAAGAAGAAGAAGACGAAGAGGAGGAAGAATGTATAAAGAAAGTAGTTGCAGTAGTATATCATCACATTGGCGATACAACTTTTATCGCCACCGTGGCTATATCACAGTGGCGATACAATTTTTATCGTGTTTTTATGATATATGTTTATGATATATATAGTAATTAACAATCACTATATCTCCATTTAATAAATGAAGATGGAAATATAAACATCTCAAACACCCTGGTGGTTATAATACTTTGATAATATTTAAGCGTACCTGAAACTTAAAGGTGAGTACCAAGAATTCTTCGCTCTAAGAAGTGTTACTTTTATACATGAAAAAACGTGTTGATATGTTTTGCAGTGGAGAATTCGCATGCGAACCCTGGTGTCCGAGATTGAAAGCTTCAATTCGAAATACCGGCCATCTTAAATGAAGCAGCAGAACACGAGCCCTTTCTGTTGCTTGGGTAAGGCTCGGTTATCTCTCAGGCCACTGAATCACACATTGTACAGGAACGAAATTTTTATCTCTAATTGTGGCCGCTGGTGCTGCACACAGTTTGTACATTTTATACTTGTTTATTTGATAATATACTTACGATAACTCTGTCACATTGTCCATTTGATCTTTTGACACATCTGACAGTCATGAATGCCCCATTCTCCATATCTTGGTAGTAAGCCACTTCCTACTCAAATAAATATGTGCAAATTTAGATTGGAAGGTATGAAGGCGGGTTCTACTGTAGTATCACTAATTTTCGTGGGGTACCAATTTTAGTGGATTTCGTTGGTGCCCTGAATCACAAATTTAAAGACACAACGAAAAATTGGCCACATCTGATAAAGAAGACCCCCCTCATCTTTTTACTGTTTGATTCCTGGAGATCAACAAAGCTATTTGATAAATCAGCGTCATTTCTGTCATATGGTAACAAATATTAGCTTTTACACTTGTTTGTTTTTAACCCTTTAAAAACAAATCCTAACGCATTTTATATATTGTTTCAATGCAAACGTTTCTATACGGTATCCGGTAGCTGTAATTTTCACTCACTGCCTTAAATCGATATGTTGTGAGATAAGTAAGGATAGAGGGAAACGAGAAAAAAACATAAAGTATTCAAACACTGATATTACTGAAAATGAAAGAAAGAATAAGAAATGATACTATAAATTAAAATTAGAATTAATACTTATTCAAATCGATTCTTCATTGAAGTGTAACTGTTATTGACAAATTTAAATCCTCGTGAAAGCACGTCTCATTGTATCCATGCATGCTTAAATCCCAATGAACAATGAATGTAAAATACTAAAACTATTGCTCGAAGTACAATTGCTAATAAAACACTGTACACACACTAATTACCGCATATTATAGAAGCTCACACTTAATTGATCTTCGGACAAAGCGTCAACCATGTCGGTTGGTACACACAACTATTTGTCGGGAAAATAATTCTGAAATTGTTGAATTAAACAAGTCCAGTATTCTTAAAGCCACGGATAATTAGGTCCAATCGCTCACACATTTTGGCGTGAGCCGCAATTATCCATTCAGCATAAATTGGCTTGATTCACGAGGGTTTAAGTAAAGTCGAGTCATGGAAGTTGGTTCGTATACGAGGCAGGCTCAAAAAAGGAGTTATTCCATTGTTTTTTCAATTTAGTTAGCATCTTTGCACTTTGATGGGCTCTGAACACATCAAATGTTGACACTGATTGCAAATTGCATTGAGCAAGGGGCAGCTGGTCACGTGTTCGGTTCACATGTGGAATGATGACATTATCCAACCGACTGGATCTATGTTGCATTTTACCACTCTTCAGCCAGTGTGTTCACGCCATGGTCTTCAGAAAGTAGAGACATTGTTTTACGGAAGACATCATTTACATATAAATGTATTAACCGATTAGCTTAGTGTTGTTGCCCTTGTCGGCTTTCTTTGATGTTGAGTGTAAGTGATTTATATTGACGGGTATTTGATTTGTGCTCATACAGGTAGTAGTATTTTTTAACAATTGAAGAGGCTGTCGTTTGTTGTCGTCTTTGCTTTATTCTTTTGTATTCTCTATTTGGGGTATTGTAGAGGTTACTCTCAGAAATTAAATGCCTACAAATATGCAAACTTTAAAAGGCACAACCACGAATTCAAGTACACACGAAAATGTAACTTTATATTAGACCACTAAAATTGAGAGAAACGAGAATAAGCGATATTACAGTATGTATTTCAACCCTAAGATGTTTATGTAAGTAAATAGGCAGATAACTATGTAAGTTGACTGATCTTAGTTTCTTAAGTAGCTATTTGTGTGTGTATGTAGGTCGGTAGATAACTGAGCAGCTAATGCACTTTGGGATTGATTAAGTATGTGGATTATTCGATTGTTGGTATTTGGTAGGGTTGATAGGTAGATATGATAAGCTGATTTGTAGGTAAGTAGATGGGTTGCTCTATATTTTTTTCAGTTATGATCATAGGCTTAAACAATTAGAACATGTAAAACTTTTTACAAAGTAGATACGATATGACATGTGAACTCAAAAATATAGAATTGCGCTGAGGGGGAACATGGTGAATGGAATCATCATTATTATATAACTGCGACGTGAGACCAAGTTTATGGACAAAAGAACAGTTGTGTAAATCTGATATATACAAATCAGGGTCGCGGGGGTCCTCAGTAGGGTCGCAAGGGGTCCGCATAACATACAACTAAGTGTCGGAAGGTCCTGTTGGTGGCCCAATTTAGGGTTGCAGCGAAAAAAGGAAGAGGCAAAGAAGACCAACACAAAACACAAACGAAAACGTTGAATTTACAAACATTTTTTTACATGATTATGGATTTAATAGAAGTATTATTTGAAATACGTGAATATCACGCCTTACTGGTTGTGAACTTCGATGATAAAATTGCAATCTAGTAGGTATTGACCTACTAAAGTAGGAGCAATTGCTGCAATATTAGACACTGTTAAAAAACTAATGGAACTATTACCTTAAAGACAGCAAAGTTACGACACAGATGTTTAGGTGCAAATGTGTATTCTTTAAATTGGTCGTGTAGATTTGTTGGCATCTACAAATTCACTTGAAATATGGAACCAGAATGAATATTATTAAGTATTTGGAACATATTATTTTAAACCATTTAATTTGTTTATTGTCTGCCCATCTAATATTTTTACGGGTAAATGTTGACACATTGCCCAAAAATAGAGGTTATGAGAACTACATATTTAATGAATGATTTAAACTTCGTCCTTTTGAATTCACCGTCATATTTAATATTAGCATTTTAATCCGCATTGGTAATTAATTCACCTAATCCGCATTGGTTATTCATTCACTTAATCCGCATTGGTTATTCATTCACTTAATCCGCATTGGTTATTAATTCACTTACTCTGCATTCGTTATTAATTCACGTGTTACACCAGATATCTTGAAACTAGCATAATATGCTAAGCCTGGTACAGTGTAATCATATGCTGATTCAAGTTAATAGTCTTGTATACATACATTTCTGAATTGTTTGAAGATGCCACATAACATCAACTACCTATCTCAGGTAATAGCTGTGTAGATCACACAATGTTTTAACGTGTAAGAGTAATGTTATGTATAATGTTTATATAATATTTTTAATATTTTAGGAAATTATAAATGTTTATTGACTTTAATATTTCTTTAAACCTTAATGTTGTTATCAGAAAAACATGTCCTTGAATTAAGATGTTTACTTAAGATTTGAGTTCAAGGATAGTTTTGATAAACACAATATTTACTCAATTTGAGGTCAAGGTGGATTTTTTTTACAGATAAAACTGGAATTCCCTTAGGAATTACATGTCAATGGTCACACATACATTTATTATTATAGAATGTTCTGTCATGTGACCTATCTTTATATATACCATGTTTAGTGGACAGTTTTCAATTTTGACATTAAGATCAGTCTTGTAAAGAACCATTACAGTTGTGGAAAGTCATTCCAAATTCTAAGAGAGGAATTATTTAAAATATTCATTGGATTATAACAGTGCTCATTGACTTTTGGATTTTGGAATCTGAATTGATGATTTTGGAATGTATGTGAACTCATTCAGAGATTTATTGGAGTACTTCATTTTGATATCAGCACATTAAAGATTACTGGTACATCAGGACATTACAGACTATTGGCATATCAAAACATTCAAGGGTACATCCAGTGCATTCGGAACATTCTATATTTAGGACTTGTGATTAGGACACTAATTCTTATTGGATTATTTGGATTTTAGTACACGTTACTGTTAGTGTCTTTTGGATTTTCATTTTAATTATCTAGAAATAAATTGCTTGTTGATTTTTACTTGATTTGTTGTTTTCACTTTCTTTCTGTGACATTTTTCTTAGACCATAGAGTCGTAACAGTAACATGACACCTTTTACAGATTGATAATTATCATTGAATATGTTGAAATCGTTAAGTGATGAGTGAAGAGTTTCGTTGGATGGTATACTCTTATCAAATATGTTTCAAAGGTATCCATGTATTCGTATTTATAAATGTCTTTTCGAAGGATTTGAGGTTGAATATGTTCAAAGTGTTGCATTGTTTCTATATATTTTGTGTCGGTTAAATTTTTAGCCGACTGTGCAAGAGCTTGACTCATAAATATATCGTTATTTACGAATCTAAACGTACGTTTACAATTATCATCCTTCTTAAACTTGGCAATTTCAAAATTCTTACTAATTGATATGTACTTTTAATCAGTGTTAGGTACATTTGTTTATAACACAAGAAATCTTGACGTACCAGCTCCTTGATAAAGAGATATGAATCATATCCTGAACGGTTGTGAATGAACAAAGAAGAAATTAATTGTGGATATTTATAATTCTCGTTGCAATCGTCATAAGCAGGACCTTTATACATTCCAGTTAAGTTATCATGGTCGCGCACTTTATTGTTTCAAATATTTTCCTTTCACAGATATGACAAATGTCAGTTGAATTGTAATGTTTTTCCTCATTCCCTTTGAAAATCAAAGATATCCCATGTTTACGTCTTAATTCGTTGTATACATAGAAGATCTCAAATGGGTAATACTTTAAAAGTATATTTATGAAACGATTTGAAGAATGTATAGCTTTTGCGAGCCTTGGCGAGCAAAAGCTGGAAATTATTCAACGAGTAGTTTCATAAATTTAATATTAAATCATTACAAATTTGTGATTTTGTTATCATATAGTTGTTTTTATTTTAATGGAAATAATTTGTAGAGAAAGAAAAAGAAATACTTTCGCTTCTTCTTGCTCAGACACTGCACCTTTCAATTGTTTCGCGTAAAAAATGGTCCCAGACGCTAGTTGAATTACTAATACAAAGTTCTATAACCAATGACATTTAAAAGTAGATATTGTTTACAAATTATAATTCAAACAGCAGCTATCCTTCCAAAGCAGTAGAACATTTGACACAGACAACATCTTTTCTCAACACTGGATCTCCGATGGAAAGTCCTGTGTGATGTCACAGAGTTCACTAGGATTAAGTTAGAGTCGCCATATACATCGATGTCGATGAGAATGTTTACAATATTTACACCTAAAGTGTGCCCACTGCTATGGATGCAGTATCATATACGGCAGAACAAGTAGCATTCCAGGTGTTGGATATTTATGAGAAGGGGTGATTACTGAATGCAGAAATTGTACTGAATCTAGACTAAAGATGTTGCTGAGTAAAATAATTCCAGTTTTAATTTATTTGTGACCGGATGTTTGCATTATTTGATTTGGAACAATGCTGTGGTTGGAAAACTTTCTTCTCTAAACAGAGGTGAGTTTATTTTCTCCTATACGGTGACATTTAAACCTCACTTGTTATAGGGTGGGATCCCTGTTACATGTTTATACCCCCCCATCCCTTTATCCATTGACCCATACGCTTAATTTTATTTGTAACGAGCCCCTGTGGGGTAAATTGGGGATATTCTGACAGACGTAACCTTTGTTTCTCAATGCCCCTTGGGGAATCAATTCGAGAAATACCGCCAAATGATGATAGTAATAGTAAAAAGAAAATGTTCCAGAAGGTGGATTAAAGAAAATTCCCACGGTCGCCGCCAATCAGAAAAGAGATTACTGCGCAAGAATTTCATGGACTTATATGGATTTTGGACCAATCAGATTCACATAAAGTGATATGTTAACATATACAAAATATCAAATTGCACACACTATATGTAGTACCAACTATGTAATTCTATTTTTTACTATCTTACACAACTATTAAAAAGTTTCTCTGTATTCCACTTGTTTGTAAGATTTTTGCATTGGCTTCACGCAGATGCAAAATCCTGATGCAACATGTTCATGTGTTTTTTTTAGTCCAAGATATATCTGTTCGATTCGTATCGCTATTACAGTTTGCTGGCGCACATCATGGAGACTTTGAGTATGGTATGCTGTGAGATTCAAGTTCAGCATAAACAACAAACGAATATTTAAGCCGATGGTGAAGATTTTAAAAACTTTTACAACATGCCCCTTTTCTGGCATTATGTCTATTGAGATATCTACACTGTAACATATTATTTTGTATTTTAGTAACTTTTCTGGTGTACTGAGAAAAAAAATCAATCATGTTTATATATAAACTTGTAATTTTGTGTTCATTAATTTGGATCGATGCTAGCCTTAATAAATATTTTATTTCAATGTAATTGTATCTTCAGTCTTTATTCTTGTTGTGGTCGCATGAATAAAACATGTCAACATGTCTCACACTCTCTGCAAGCTACTTAATGAGATTTAATATAGTTTCTCTCCATATCGCTCCCTACCCTTTCCAGTATTTTGTGCACATTTACAGATATATCAAAGTCTTTTTCAAATTTGTTTATGTCTTTTTAATTTTCATGGGCACCTGTTAATCAAGCCTGAGTACTTATTTAAACTGTCTTTTGATGGTCTATGTGGATTTTGCTGTCGAGTATTTACTATCGATTTTACAAGATAACACAACATTTGTTGTTAATATTGTTTACGTTGTTGCGAGATTTTTTGGTCTTCGTCCAATCATGCTACCATATGACTTTCCATTAAGAGGTTGATACCTAGCTATGTGCAGTGTTAGATATTTCATTCTGTCAAATATCCATTAGGACTTTTGTTTATTTCCTTTAGTATGTAAAATGTCATAAAAATGTTTCATGGCATCATTCATTTACCCGTCTGTTCATTACGTTCATAGGTTTGTTCCATGGTAGAACGTTCTGTATTAAATTTCTCCAATTCTTAAATATACAGTTTCATGCATCAATACATACATTAATTTTAGCTGTATTTCCACATATTAAATTCTATAATTTTCTGAATTATCGTTGTCTTCAAGTATGTCTAAATACCATCGATAAATTCATACAAATCTTGCTTGTTGCTACTGTAGAATCTGCACGCATTTACATTTCTTTCAAATAAATCTCTGCGTCTTTTTGTTATGATTCTGTTAACATTTTGCCTATTTATGCATCTTCATTCTTTTTTAGATGGAAAATGTATTAAATAAGCTTCAGTTTTCTTCGCACTTGCTTTGGAATCGGTAACTCAAGTAATGAAATCTTCATCCTTGATTCATTTAAAGAACATTATTTTCAATATACAGTTCAAACTTTTTTATTTTTTTGCAAGTACATTTGTTATTTTAATTTTGTACTTTTTATCTTTTTAATTTTCAAGGTTTAACATTCTTAATTTTGTAAAAGCTTATAAATTTTGTAACTTTGTAATTTTTTGGTTGTTTAGTTTTTTATTTAATATTTTTTTCTTCATATTTTCTATTCAAAGTCTTTTAACACTTGAAAAATATTCAATTCTCTTCATTTTATTTTAAATTTTAGAAATGAAAAAATTGTTAAACGCCAATTTTTAAAAAAGCTTGTCATGATTGTTTCTTTGTTGTTGTTGCATTTTTGCAAAATGCCCTCCTCAGGATCTCACTCATCTGACATGCCTTTTTACCTATTACTTTCGCATTTATGATATACCGTGCATTATATTTTGTGTCACGAGCATTAAGTGGTTGTTACCAACGTCCTTATTTGAACAGTTGCCACTGATTGGTAAAGACATAATAATTTATGACATCGTGCATTATTTTATTTATATTTTGTCATGTTTTGGCTTACTTTATTTACTGATGTGAATTTCAATACTTAGGATGTAAACATTTTTTAACACTGCTCTGGCTTACCGTTATCATATTTTTGTGAAATATTTTTGAATGTATACAAGCCCGTTCTGCGACCTTTCAAACAAAGTAGACAAAGACTCCTTTCTTTACTTTTGCAATTTTCTCATTAGTTATCTAATTTATTAAAAAATCAACATAAAATAATTGATGCGCAGTTACAAAGGAAATAACTCATGATATCAATTCATCTCCCTGATACCATTTTTTTATTTATCAGAAAGATTTCAATAGTACTTTAGTTAGGGCCTAGAGTTAACTTTACAAGTGTTTCAGAACTCCGAGCTGCGTGTCTTGAAGACATTTTATGAGTGCTTCAGAAATTCCAACCCCGTGTGTTTAAGAAAATAACTTTCTGAAGTACCTTACCATCGGATTTGGTTAAATAAATTGTACAAGTGTTCTATATATAAAGCGATTAGTACAGCAACACGTTCTTTTTGTAATATGTTGAAAGCTTACCTCCGGTTCCAAATTTCGTGTTTTCTCCATATGGGATCGACCGTCTTTCAATTTTCTCACAACATAAACGTCAGCATTTGGATCAATCCCCTCATTCCTCTTCAAGTTTAAGGTCAGAGCATGTGAACCGCGCATGAGGTGAAAGGTCAGCTCATCAGCGAGGCCAGGGTCACTGAGTGTCCGTTTGTCTGTCTGGAATCTTGTGGTCAAATCTTTCAGCCAGACCCTCTCTGAGTCGGTAGGTGCTAGCAAAACAGAGATAAGGCATGGATTGAGAATGCAAAGTGAACAAACGAACGAACGAACGGGATTGATAGAAAGACTACTCGGCCGTCAGTGACTTCCAATTAGTTGATATAAGAAAAAAGAAAGAGAGAAATAAACAAAGAAACAGAGAAAGAAACGACAGAAAAAAAGAAAGAAAGAAAAGAGATAGATAGATAGATAGATAGATAGATAGATAGATAGATAGATAGATAGATAGATAGATAGATAGATAGATAGAAAGAAAGAAAGAAACACATTTTTAAAGATTCGCATTTTGGACAACCAAGGATACCTATCGGTCATTTTTATAATAACTCAATAGTTTCATAACGCTATACTACTACTGCTGCTGCTGCTACTATCACTACTACTACTCCTTTATTTTCATAATGAAGCATACTACATTACATTTAAATAGATTTATGAAGACAACATTAAAATCTAAATGCAATTTCGAGTAAAAAAATATTCATTAATTTTTTTATGAAGAAACCTATACGTACAACTAATAACCGAGTAAGACCGATTTGAAACATAATACGTAGTACCATATTGCATTCAAAAATTGCTAATATTGAAACAATTGGTCCATATTTAGTGCACAAAGTGAAACAATTGGCGTGTCGCCGACCTAGTTATGGCATTAATTTTATCATTTGATAATGATCCTCTAGCTCTGATTTTAGATGGGATTCAACGGTATTTTCCTCTAATGTAGCAATATGCTAAAAATATTTTAAAAATCTGGGTGAAATAAACCTACAGTAACATGTTCACGCAACACGTAATGAAAGTATACTGAACGTTAAAATGGAGATACCTAGATGCATATTGGAATATGTTCTTAAGTTCAATAAGTCTTACTGTCATGACGAGTCATTTCATTTTGAAAACGAAAAAGTTTAGTAAAGAGATGTGCAAACTCCCCCAACTACCCCAATCAGATAATGTAACGGTAAATTGTTGTATGGAAACAACTTGCTAGTCTGAAAGTCGCGCTAGCCTTCAACTTCAAAAGTTCCGATCACTTCCATTTATACAATATGGGACTGCAGGTTACTAGAAAGAAATACTTAATTCCAAAATTGTAGTGCTTGACAACGTGGAGAACTCCTCACCTCAGAAATTGAAGAGTTTGATAACCTAATTTCTTCAATGCGCAGAGGCAATTTAATGTTGAACAAAACACACACACACACACACACACACACACACACATATATATATATATATATATATATATATACACTCTCGCTAGCGAGACGAACGAAGGAACAGACGTACCTGACTGAACATATGCCACGACACTGAAGACAAAAAGAAATACAGCTCTCTTCATTGTAAACTCAAAGATTGGCTGGCGTCTACGGAAAATACTGACCTGCTTAGCCATTACAATCTAGCTAATATACACAATTTTTGGGGGTTAGATTGTGCAGGTGAGGGCTAGTTTGCTCCGGGCAAGTTTTGATTTTTAATTAAACCTATTGGTCAAAGCTGATAAAATAACATTGAGTAACGCTATGGTACAATAGTTGTTGTGAGCACAAATTTCTTTAGGCCTTCTCTATTACAAGGTCGCACCTATTAGGGTAATGCGTGGAATAGTATTTCATCCAAATATTTATATAGGTTCAAAATCACCCTAAATGACACAATACTAACTTACTTAGATAAGTACAAACAATTTAAGTAAAATAAACTGTTAAAGGAAGAAGAACTATATCTTTCCATCTATCTACCTATCCGTCTGTCCGTACATCCTTCAATTCGCCGACCTATGAACCCACCTACTCATCTACCAACATATATATCGCTCTGTCTGTCGACTTCTAGTTGTATCTGTCTGAGTGTCTGATAAGATAGACTTTATTTGTAATAATATCATTTATCTCCCAAATAATATACAGCTATGGGGAAGACGTTTGTTCAGAGTATGCATACATCTATGTAGCTGAATGAGAGAAAGAAATATTTGCCAAATCCAAAAAGTTAATTTTTTTATGATAGGTTTATTTACCTTAGCTCGAACAATCAACAAGAGAAATAACTTTGCAGAGGGAGATAAGTGGATACTAGGGTATATAGGGTATATAACAATCATCACTTGCTATATAAAAGTCATTTTCATCCACGGGAGCATTGTAAAATCCCAAATACCGATGTTCTGCCGGATTTGAAACAGTGAACGAAACTTTCACGACGCTTCTTCATTGTTCTTCTCAGGACTGCGAGAAAGAGGTTGGAAAATGAAATCTGAAATTTTAAAAGGATAAATATTCAGAGCAAAAGCACGAAAAAATTCCATACGTTATTCATTTCTAGAGACTTTCATCCTCAACACATCAAGATATGCGAGACAAATATTTCAGTGATTTTGTATAAAAAAAAAATAATCAAAAAGAACATAGGGGATATTGTAGTGAGATCTAAACTAACGGGTATCAATAAACCTGGTTGTTTTCACGTGTGATCTTAATGAATATAAGCTGTGCGATTATCAGATTAATTCAAGCTTGAAAACAGGTAGTAATTTTATAATTAAAAAACATATATTTCATGTGATACACAAAATGTTATTTAACTTGTGTATTGTTTGAACTGAAATGTGGTTGAAACTGAAAAAAGATTACACTTTACAATGGAAGACGATTTTTTCGGACATACAAATGGACAGACAAATAAAGCATCTGTCTGCAAAGCTACATAGTCTCTATTACAATGTTCTTGGCTTGTTATAGATTCGCCAGTTACTTCCACTGCGAAGAGCGCCTCCTGGCAACATTTAAACTGTCGATAACTCGTTTTGTAACTTGTTAGAAATTGTTCTGCGATCAAGTGAAAATAGATAATACAAAAATTGAGTTGATTGAAATGTTAAAGCTTTATTCTCTACCAAAATCAGGTTTTAACTATATTACGAGCGAGTTCTTTGTAACTCATAACTATGTAAGACGACTGTCCTATAATCATAATCAACCTCGATTGCCTAGTTGAGCATTTGTCGTTTTTGGTAAATACTTGCATTGGAAACTGAAGATATTATCGATTACATTTATTGATGTATGGGTTACTAAATCGAGACTGTATATTCCGAGTTGAAAACATGCACTGTGTTCAGATGATTGTTTTGACCTTCTATTGGATCTAATACATTTTTGAGGTAGAACAGATTTGCAGGGAAAAAAATATCTTCTGGTAGTGACACAGGGACAGTGGGAGCAGGTGCTCTACACTTGGTTTTGCCAACCCTCGAGTTCGTTACGAATGGGATGTCTACAGTGTCATAAGTAAACTATATCTAGCAGCACATTTAATAGTAGAAATTCAACTTTACAATATATATATATATATATTCATAGTGGTAATTGTAGAAAAAGCATTACACATCGAAGTTCCTCTCTCCCTCTCTCTCTCTCTCTCTCTCTCTCTCTCTCTCTCTCTCTCTCTCTCTCTCCATCATGTGCGATTGTACATCACCACATTTGGCTCCCGGGAAATTATGATATGTGTGTGCTCCATAATCTGGAAAATGTGCAAATCAGCCATTACACACCATTATTCGCAGTCATAAAAGTTGTGACGTAGCAAAGTGATTCCACTTTAGGACCACAATTGGATATGACAAGGTTTGTAGGTCGGCTCTTAATAACGCGTCTTGGATCCCCAATCTCCAGTCCTTGACCCCCAGTCTTTTAAGGGCTTTGTATTACTTGGCCTATGGACAAGCCACATCAAGATAAATTAATGCTGATTAGCGCAATGTAAACAAACGACGTTTTAACAAATGTCGATGCTCTGGCACTTATCACCAAGCTTAACCACTCTGCTGAGTAGTCTTTTCATCTTGAGGAAACATCTGCGAATATAATCCGAATAGAGTAGATTAATATGAATGTCAGCTTTGCTTTGACTGGTTGAAACATGTTTTGGTTATCCAATGCAAATCACAAAGACGTAGCGCAATCAAGTGTATCGGCTGGATTGAACTGATAGCAGATTTGTCATTTATTTGTGATGTATACACATATAAATACTGAACATGGCCATGCGGCAAACACGACTAGTAAGTTTATTTGGAAAGAGGAAGAGATGCATTGATAACACTAATAATGTATAGCGGTTAAGGACTGATCCCTGGGATAATGAAAGTGATCCTAAAGATGCGTCCAACTGTCCCAAATCAGCAGACATGCCCGTGAAGTAAAAGGTATGAAAATGGGTCAATAAGTGGTCCGAAACTTTCAGTTGACTTTATAAAGCTGAGAGTGATGGACACATTTTAGCAGTGTTGAAGTAAAGCAAGGAAAAGCTACCCTTTCTGGACAACAGATTCCAGGAATGTTCAGTTCTCTGCATTCTTGCACCATGATAAGTTTGCTTATGCATTTGTTTTAAAATTCAAATTATTAAATGCTTTTGCTGAAATAGTAATTTTCTTTTTATATCCCTATGTTAATGTCACACACATACCGGTACTGTAAACTGTTAAGATCTTATTTTGCAATACTGACCGTATTATACACCAAAATAATGTTATCAAGGTATTACAGAAGATCTACAAATTATATAACACAATATTTTAACGCATTTTAATTAATTTAATTTCTTAGCACACACTCACAATAAATACATAATTAAACAAATAAATAAATAAATTATATATATACATTGTGTGTGTGCAAATATATTAATATATATATATATATATATATATATATATATATATATATATATATATATATATATATATATATATATAGTTGATAAAATGTTGCACTCTCATAAATCTGCGTGGAGTCCCGAAGTTTTCTTATTCTGGACCAACAGTTTTTGCACGCTGGAAAGCTCTGCAATACAACTCTGTGTCTTATAAAAGAAAACCTGGAGTAGTGTAAATGTGGTATCTTCACCATAAAAAGACTAAGTTTTCAAACTTCAAAGACCAACATAAATTTACATAAGTCGTACGCCATTTTTTTGTAACGGACCCAATGAGTTTATTAACGGCATCAATATATGATGGCTCTAAAAAATCGAAAAACATAAAGTTAATAAATATTCTTGGATCACTGATCTTAAATAGTTTCATCATAGAAACCACAAGATTATTATTTATGTTCTAGGTCACAACCATCACATTTTCAAAAATCAAAAATATCTCGTGAAAATGACACGTAAAACCACGTATACAAATCACAGATAAACACAAGAAAAATTAGATAACAGTGTGTATATATTCGATCGACCTAAGATGAGATTACAAACGCAGTTGCAATATTTTATTGATTAGAAATAAAGTGTATAAATTTGTGACAATTAAATAATGGATTTCAGATTGATAACATTAACAAGCAAAGCACATAATTATTGTCCTGCAACACACTTTAACGTTACAGTTAATAAACACATTGTCCTGAAACCCAGTTTAACGTTACAGCTAATAAACACATTGCACACGTATTTACAGCGATCAAGACAATACTTTCCTGAAAAGGATTATTTCACATTCAGACCGTAAAACATTTTTGATAACAACTACATTTTAAGATTTTATGGTTCTAACTCTGTAGAAATATACACAGCATAGAGTAAGTTGATATATTTGCAGAATCATAGCGTCTGGTCCATGTGGACGGCAATAACTGTAAGTGGAATTGCTCATTGGCATTTAACAGGTCAAAGTGTACCAGAGTGAGTACAACAGGTTCATATTTACTTTCAAGTATGAAAACTGTTGTCTGAATTTAAAATAACATTATCTTATGACGCAGCAAATAATTCAATTAGCAATATGATATACATTAAACAACTTGACCTAATTTGTAATAAGTGTATTGTTCCAAAAATCATGATTGGAGATATAAAAAAAGAGAAAAAGTCAAGTAGCTATTAATAATAATAGATATAATTTAAAGAAAATCAGTTGATGTAACCAAGACAAGAATAACTAAGAACCCGATTTCTGACTGGTTATGTTGGTATAGTACAGTTGAAAAAAAAATAGAAAACTAATGATGATCCAAATGAATCTATATTTTGCACTTATTTTCATTCTATGAAGAGAGCAACGGAATGACAAAGGGCGGCATTGCAAAATTAAATTGAAGCATCGGATGGTGCATTTAAATTTTTATTTCGGTTATTAAAGGTAAAACAGGACATATATTATACAAGATCTTTTTGACAGTATGAAACTGTAACAACATTTATAGACCTATTAATTTTAAGAGAGCAAGGTGTCTCAGATGAAAACATAATGCGAAAATGTGAAAAATTATAACAGATTCAAAAATAGAATTGGACGTTTCTGTTTTTTGTGACAGAATATGTTTGCTAGCGGGTAACATGGTTGTGAAATTGGGTAGGATTGATGGATACAACAATAACATTAAAGCTCGTCTCATAGCTTCAAACTAGGATTAAACACTGCAATAAATGGTGCTTGCCATGCATATTTTCTAATGGTTGAGTGTATTTATGACGATCTCTCCTGTAATCTTCAGGTATGTCAAAATCTTCAATTGGCTTTCCACCTTCTGCCATTTTCACACATTTTAAATGGTAGATAAACAATTTGAAAAATATTTATGTTTATTGAAGAGAAAAATAACAATGACCTTACTTATTTTGAAGGGGCCCTGGGTAACCTAGTGGTCTAAGGCGCTCGCCTTTACAGATTACTGACATCTCAGCTGTGTCCGCGTGGGGTCGAGTCTCGGCTCGGCCAACGTAGGTATGTAATAAAGTTTGCCAGTAGCTTCCCGTCGGTCGTTGGAACTTCCCGGGGTTTTCCCGATTCATCCTCTACCAAATATACTGACCGCCATGTATATCCTATCATGTGCTGAAACATGGCGTTAAACTCATAACAACAACAATAACAACAACAACAGCAACTTATTTTGAAATTGAAGAAATACAAAGACGTATTAAAAATTAGAGTAGAAAATGGAATATAGAAAGAAAAAATTGGAAGGACTTTAACCGACAAGGCGTTGAAAGCAAAAGTATGAAAAGCAAATTAAGAAAACGGTAGAAATCTTTGTAAATGCAAGATCAGCACAAATATTAAAGCCATTGTAAAATGTTCATATCCTATCAATATCATCTTTAATTGGTAAATATCTACTCATTGATGATTTCAATAAATTGCAGAGAGAGATAATGCAGATTACACGACATTAAATTGTTTTATATACATACTGTATTTTATTAATTTCAGTTATCAGCTCTACGTGCTAGTTTGATAACAATCAAACATATTAATGTCATTAGACAAGAGAAGAAAAAATAAACCAAAAAGCAATGCTAATTCAATAGGTTTTATCTCTACTTCGTGGTGTGTAATGAATTTTTGCAATCGATGCATATTTATTATCAGTTGTAACACTTTTAGTTTAACTGAAGTGTTTGTTTATTACATTGTAAAGTGGCTTAGAAGGACACAAATGAAGACAACATAATAATGAATGGCAGGTAAAATCTCTTTAATAATAAAATTGGCAGTTTAACAAGCTTTAACTTTTCTATTATGTTTTCTTGTCTCTCTCTTTTAATGACATTTTAGCACCTTCAAATCTGCTATCACTGACCTTCATATACAATGTATTTGAAAAAGAAAATAATTTTTTTTAATTATTTCACAATTAAATGAAAGTCAAGGAACTTAAAAATACAGCTGTAAATAGCCTGAATCGTAGATTGAATAAAAAGTATCTTCATTAAGGAATAAGGATCCACGTAGAGTTAAACGTGATAGGAAAAAGTTCAAAAGAATTTAAAATAGCAAAAGCAGAAAGACCTTAGACGGAAGAAGAAAACTTAAAAACACCTGAAGATGAAACAAACAAGTTTATGTATATAGTATGTACTGTTACAATTGTAGTTTTATTTTGAATACAGAAGAAATTACATGAAAACCTGAAATAAAACAACAAGTAGAAATTACATACCAATTTTTTAAAAAAAATCCGTTTCCTGTGATATTGTAAATTTGTAACAGATAAATACAATGGCAACAAACAAAGAAAGGTACCATGATACAACACTTGATGATATTAGAGGTCTAGTTATTGCTGTTATACTATCACGATTTTAATCCTTGTAACGAGTCATTCCCTGCAAAACGCACAGGAGACACATGCCTGGCCACGTGCCAGGACGAAGATTACGCGTCGCGGAAAATTTAATTTCCACAGACCATTGCTTGTAGGGTGTTGCTATTTTGATCTGACAAAAGCGAAACTATTGAACTTTGCTAATACTGAAGACACAGATGATTACGGTAAACATGCTACTCTGTATTGGTGCCTGCATTGTAGTAAGCTGGAGAAGAATTTACGTCCACGAGTGTGGACTTCCATCTATATGATATATATATATATATATATATATATATATATATATATATATATATATATATATATTGTTTTTGTCGATATTCACATCACGCCAAATCCGACAATGATATATCGTAATGACGATATACGGTAATATTACTAGGTTCTACTCTAGCAGGCTAAATATTGGTCACTGTGACCTATCTTAATTTTCACTGCAACTTAAAGTTGTTGTGTTTAAATCCATTTCTTCAAGCTTGACGGTTATACGCAATACTGACATGTATTACTCTGCGCAAGCAAATATAGGTCACTGTGACCTATGTTTAACCTTTTAGTAGAGAAACTGAGTGATAAATAGAAAAGTTATAATGATATGTGTTTGTATATGTTATAGAATAAAAAAATCTATCACTATCTCAATTATCTCTCAGTTCTCACGCTCGAATAAGCAACTGGTAAACAGAAGTGATGATATGGTGCACAGGTGACTGGTAAAAAAGCCTTACTTGCTTGACAGTTGTTCATAGATTTTTTAAGTTTAACTACAATACCCTATTCCAACAAAGGCAAGAAATCCATTAAATCCGTATCATAAATATATCAAAGCTAGATACATTAAAATACTTGTAACGTGTCATTCATAGAGTTGCTTTCAATTAACAAACTTTTTCTTATTAAGTCTTTACATTCATTTAAAGAATAACATTTTATGTCCATTGAAAAGTCATTTATTCCTGTTCAATTTTAAAGTTTTAAAACGAGATTGTAATTTTAGTATCCCATATCTTTATTAGTGTAAACAAGAGCCCCAAGCGGGTCTGAGATTGCTCACCTGGTGAGATCTGCCTAATAATCAAACGCAAGAGCAACTGGATAAAAACGCCGGACCAGGAGGATGATTTCTTCCCATGCTGTTCAACGCATATGTTATGGAAACAATTGTTTCACGGTTTCTGCAGTTGTTATACCTGCAGCTATATCATTTGTCAAATATCGAAAACCCTCTATGACAGGATGTTTTCTATCAGAGTCGGTCAAAATCTGTTAAACGGTGATTTTGCAGGTAAAGTTTTGTAAATCTTTAACTATTTTGAGTAACAGTTACAAAATTTGATGGTGGACAAGCATCAGTTCTATAAAAGGGAAAGGCTTTCAAGATGGGATGCTTTCTGTCAAACCTGGTCAATTCTTCGTTAGGTTGCTTACTAGAACAAGTTATTAAATGCTTTTCTATTTTTGTATCAGCAGCCATATTTGATGCCAAATTGCCATAATTGGCATAATACTTCATACCAAGATGCCTACAGTCAAAGTATTTTATATTTAGTAATGGTGGTCATATTAATGACGAATTGGCATCATTTGTACAAATTTTAAAGGCCTTTATGATAAATTGGTTTGAGCCCCAGTGGTAATATTTGATGGTTCATTGGCTTAATTCGCACAGACTTGAAAGGCCTTTATGCCAGAATGCTTCTGTCAAATTTAGCCAAATTCTGTTCTGTGGTTTTCGGGAAGTCATCTCAAGATTTTTCTGTTTTAGTAGTGGTGGCCATATTTGATGACGGATGGATATCATTTGCAAAGAAATTGAAAGATCTTCATACCAGGATACTTTCTGTCAAATTTGGACAAATCATTAGAAGCAAAATTTGAGAGTAAGTCGTTTTTTGTTTTCATATCCTTAGTAACGGCATATTTGATGGCAGATCGGCATCATTTGCACAAAATTAAAAGCCATCTATGCCAGGATGCTCTCTGCCACATTTGGCCATATTTTGGAGTGGTTGTTGATAAGAAGTCATTCCATTTTTTTTTCGCTTCAATTTTTGTAACGACGGCCATATTGGATGAATCGGAACCATTTGATGGTGCTTCATGTAATGAGGCTTTGCACATAAGCACAATCCATGTTTTATGATGGCGCATTGGATCAACATGAATTGTGCTATCAGGACAAGTTTTGGATTTTGAAACTGTATTAACATATCACTGTGAGAACACATACTCAAATAGATCCATTGAATGGAACGGACCCTGGTTTATTCTTCGTTACTAAGCCGTTTGATGCATTCTAAAAGGCACGTTTCATATCTAGATGACTAGCACAGGCATTCCGATTGGAAATGCTTCCGTGCTATTTCCGCACATCTGTTTCGTTTGGGGGACTAGTGTTATGGTCAGGGATCCTTCTGGGCTAGTATGGAATCCCTCCTTTAACTCATTAATTTTCAGAGGCCAGTGATAAAGACCCATGCATATTTGCGTAATGTTTGGTAGAAAAACTCAGGTTCTGCCAAAAAATCACTTGCCGAATACGCATACCTCTTTGGGATACGTGAAGATAAATTGTATTGTCCGATCTTTCGTAAGGTGCCTTGCGAAACACGAAACAAATCACTTTAAACATTGGCCCCAATCCCACGGTCTCTCCGCGCACATCCGACGTAGAATTTGTTTGAACGTCCCGTTTAATTTCTCGACAAAACCATTACGCATAGGCTATACGGTGTTGTGCTTAACTGTTTGATTGATTGTAACCTACCAATTTCCGACATAAGTTCCAAAGAAAAGCGACCCCCACAATCCACGAGAACCTCCCCAAGTACCCCTACCCTGCTGAACTGGTCAACAAATGCTCAGGCCACAGGTTTGGTTTCAATAGTTGGTACTGCTATAACTTCAGGATATCTATTTACATTATACACCAGGGTGAGGATATGTCGATTTTTCCGGTCTGTAATAGGAAATATGGGTTCCACAATATCGATGGCCACCCTTTTAAATGGGGAATGTATTAAAGGCATTTGGCTTAACGGTACTATGGTTATTATATCCTTCGACACGGTGGTTTAGCAAATTTCACACGATCGCGCTATCTTACTATTCATACCAGGCCAATATAATTCGGCCAACACTATGGGTTTTTCTTCCATGCCTAGTTGGCCTGCCATACTAGACTCGTTCGCTACGCTGAGTACATGGCACCTGTATGTTTGTGGAACAAGCATTTTGAAAAGAAATATCTACCATCCGACGTGGTATATTCCCTGGACAATGATAGTTTCCTCTGTAACAATTGTGAACTATACCCATCTTTACAAAAGGTCTTGCTACTGGTCGAAAATTCCTCGTGCCATGCTCTTGTTCCCGCAGAAACTCATCGCACGAAATATCGTTCTGTGGATTGACCATTCCTTCCTCCACGCCTGCGGCCGCTTGCACAATGGGAAAACGAAAATCTGACATTGTTGGAAGTCTGGAGCCCTCGAACATTTTCAATTGTGAGGTCGCATATTAGACTGTCTATACATAATGCTTAGATGGTTCCGGTCAGGAAAGGCGTCTCGTTTTCTATTCTCGCGACGTGAACGCAATCAACCGTCTGATCTAATAACATACAAAGGGATTTCAAAAAAAAACAAAAAAACATTTGGTCATCTCGAACTAGACTTTGCTTTATAAACACGCCTGTTACCCACTGTCACGAAATAGCGTGAATTCTTAACCGTTGGCGGATTCAGCTAGCTGTCGGTACCCCCGCCTTGAAGAAAAACAAGTGCTGATCGACTGGATAACATCCCAATCGATCTGCGCATGCACCGCGCACTCGTATACAGAACTCGTGATATCAGTGTTATCCATTCCCGAATGATTACAGAAGAAATCGTCAAGCTTATTGCCTCCCGACGACCCACTGCTTTCAATAGCAACCGCTACTCTTTGGAAAATCCTTTCGTTTGAGACGAGATATGGCCCCACTACTTAGACGTGTAACACTATTTATCATTATGACTAACACCCGTCGCTGACTTAAAATGTACACCTTTATTAGAACCGACTTTGTCGCGTTCTCGGGGCCTCTGGTTTTTAGACTGCTTACCTGACCTATTATCTTTCAAGACCACATTATGAGTATCTCTTCAGCGAAATAGTTGGCCTGTGTAGCCATGTCCAAGGCATTTGTGTAGAATCTTTGCCTCAGGAACAGGTACAAGTCCCTACTACAAGTAGTTAATAACTCGTCTCTGAATAAGAAGTCTGGCATACCCTAAAACGTTTTCTCAACCTTACCACATTCAACCCATCGTTGCAAATAATTCCAGTCATACTGTCAAACTGTGTTGATGTTTCCCCTCTTACTATAGTTATACTTTTTCCTGAGCCCTTGCTCGGATGGATCGCGCAAGTCGGTTTATGAGTGCTTCTCTTAGCGCGTCATAGCCTAACGCACAGTTCACTGGGAAACACGAATACACATTCAGTACTTTACTCTTTAGTAACGCGCTGAGATGGAGCGACCAATCGTCCTTTCCCAACTTATGGACAGTGGCATATCGTTCAAATCTTTGCAAATAGCTATCCTTATTATTTTTATCGTCATCAAACGGGGGTAATTTGGGACCTCTTAACTTGCCTGGGTTAGGGTCTTTTTTCCCATGTGTCTTACATTGTAATAATTTAGATTTTCTGTTGAGCTCATTCTACATGTTCCCGTCTTCTACGTCTTCTAACGCTTGATTCCAATTTTGCGTGTTCCTCTCTTTTTAACTCCCTTGCCTCTTTTACTTTCTCTATTATATTCCTTTCTACTGAACTTCCCCACCCTATTCTTTCCCTCTCTGCCTGCTTTTTTAATTCTATATTTTCCTTCTCAAATGCTATCTTTTTTTCCTCAGCTTGCTTTTCTAATTCTAATTTTTCACTTTCAGTCTCCTTTTTTTTTAATCTCTGTTTCCTCTCCTGAGCTCCTCCTCAAAGCCAAACCGTTTCCTCGTCTCTTCTAGCTCTTTGAGTTACGTCATGATTAAAAACGTTGATTAGACCACCAATCCTAAGTCCACCACCATATGAAACATATATACACACACACACATATATATATATATATATATATATATATATATATATATATATATATATATATATATATATATATATATATATATGATAAACACAGAGGACACAGGAAAAGTTCAAGCGAGGAAAAAGGTAAAAACAAAAATAAAACAAACTCACAAACAAACAAACAAAAACAAAAATAAAAGAAGTTGCCCTTTCGGATTTCAGTACAATGCATAAATATTGCAATGTTATGCACGCTATTGTGGCATCATCGCACACAAAATAGTATGTCAACACAGAGGTTTCTTATAATGTTGAACGCATTTCTTGATTTTCCTGTGTGTTATGTTGTTTATATAATATTAATGTTGTTTATCAGAAAAAAATGTTTAACTAGTGTCCTTGAATTAGGTTGTTTACTTACGATATGAGTTCAAGGATGGTTTTGAGGTACCCGCTGGTGACAAGGGATCAGTGAGCTATCAAATTGTTGTTCCTAAGTCATATCGACAGGAAATTCTTAATCTAGCCCATGAATCTCCTTTGGCTGGTCATTTAGGAGTCCGTAAGACTTATCGCAAGATCTTAAATCAGTTTTATTGTTCAAAACTCAAACGGGATGTTTCTAAATACTGTAGATCTTGTCACACTTGTCAAATGGTAGAAAAACCCAATCAGAAGATATCTAAGGCTCATTTACAACCTATTCCTGCATTGGATGAACCCTTTAGTAGAATAATGGTAGACTGTGTCGGTCCTTTACCTAAGAGCAAGTTAGGCAACCAATACTTGCTGACCGTCATGTGTGCATCTACAAGATTTCCAGAAGCAATTCCTCTGAGAAATATAAAAACTAAAACCATTTTGAAAGCTTTGGTGAAGTTTTTTACACTTGTTGGACTTCCTAAATCTGTCCAGTCAGATCAAGGGTTAAATTCTAGGTCTGGAATTTTCCAACAAGTTATGCATGAATTAGGCATCCAACAGTTTGAATCTTCTGCCTATCACCTTAAAAGTCAAGGTGCTTTCGAAAGATTTCATCAAACTTTGAAGAATATCATTCGATCATATTGCTTTGATACAGAAATGGATTGGGATGAGGGTGTTCATTTGTTGTTGTTTGCTGTTAGGGAATAAGTTCAAGAGTAGTTGGGTTTTAGTCCCTTTGAACTAGGGTTTGGTCATACTGTCCGTGGACCATTGAAATTATTGAAAGAGAAACTTCTTTCAAATGAAGATTCAAAGATTAATCTTCTTGATTATGTCTCTGATTTCAAATAGAAGTTGGCAAAGGCCTGTGAAGTAGCAGGAACTAATCTTCGCACTACCCAGTCAAAAATGAAATTAAGGTATGACAAAAATACACAGGAAAGGAGTTTTAAACCTGGTGAGAAAGTTCTGGCTCTCTTGCCCATACCTCAAAATCCTCTTCAGGCTAAATTGTATGGTCCTTATAACGTTGAAAAGAAAGTAAATGACTTAAATTATATTATGAACACTCATGGGAGATGGAAACAGAAACAACTTTGTCATATAAATATGTTAAAGGAATATTCTGACAGAGATAGCCCAGCTAATTATGCAGTTTATTTAGGTATACCTGTCCCACACAGTGAAGATATCAACGATGGAATACAATCAGGCTATAGTGACTCTGGTATAACTAATCTTCGGAATTCAGAAATATTGAACAATCTAGACTAGAATCTTTCACATCTACAACAACAGGAAATAAATGAACTGAAACAGCTATTACATGACTATGAGCACTTGTTTCCTGATGTTCCTACACGAACAAGTAAAATCAATCATGACGTTGACATTGTAGATTCTGCACCTGTGAAACAGCATCCTTATAGGATGAATCCTCTCAAACAGAACTATTTGAAGAAAGAAATTCAGTATTTACTGGAGAATGATTTTATAGAACCAATTAAATGTAAGTGGAGTTCACCATGTGTTCTTGGTCCTAAGCCAGATAATACATTCCGCATATGTACTGACTACAGAAAAGTCAACAGTGTCACCAAAACGGATTCATTTCCAATCCCAAGAATGGACGATTGCATTGATAAAATTGGAAATGCGAAATATGTCATCAAGTTTGACCTTTTAAAAAGACTCTGGCAAATGCCACATACTGGAAAGGGCAAAATAAAGTACAGCATTTGTAACTCCAGATGGACTTTATCAATATAAAGTCATGTCGTCTGGAATGAAAAATTCTCCTGCAACCTTTCAACGTCTGATGAACATGATAACATCTGGTCTTGATAATTGTGACACGTACATCGATGACGTCATTATCTACAACAACACCTGGGAAGATCCCTTGGAAACCATTCAAAAATTCTTTAATCGACTCAGTGATGTGAATCTGACAATTAATTTGAGTAAAAGTGAGTTTTGCCATGCTTGTGTCACATTTTTAGGACATATTGTGGGACAAGGTCAAGTTAAAACTATAGAAGCTAAGGTCAAAGCTATCTCTGAATTTCAAGTACCAATTTGTAAAAAGCAACTGATGTGATTTTTAGGTATGGCTGAATATTATCGGAAATTTTGTTCAAATGTTTCCAAAATTGCTGAACCTTTAACAAGTTTATTGAGTAAGAAAACCAAATTTCATTGGTCTGACAAGTGTCAGGAATCTTTTGACAAGTTAAAGGCCATGCTTAAGAATGCACCAGTTCTTTCTGCACCAAATTTCAGCCAATCATTTAAATTATCTGTTCATGCAAGTGATGTAGGGGTCGGTGGAGTATTGATTCAAGCAGATAAAAGTGGTTTGGATCATCCTGTGTGTTATTTTTCTAAAAAACTAAACAAGCACCAGCAAAATTATTCCACAATTGAGAAGGAATGTTTGGCTTTGATATTGGCTTTACAGCATTTTGAAGTGTATTTTAGTTCGGATCTTTCTCCAATTATTATGTACAGTGATCACAATCCCCTTACTTTCAACAAAATGAAAGATACAAATCGGAGATTGATGAGATGGTGTTTAATATTGCAGGAATATAACATTGAGATCAGACACATCAAGTGAAAAGACAATGTGATTGCAGATGCACTCTCACGTGCATAGAAATGTTATATTGTTTGATGTAATTAAGTTCAGTATCATAAAACATCCTCCTATGTAATTTTTGTTATTATAGTATTAGATACATATTCAAAAAGGCTTTATTGCATGAATCCTTCTTTTTTTATGAGGGGAGGTGTTATGTATGATGTTTACATAATATTCTAAATATTTTAGGAAATTGTAAATGTTTCTTGACTTTAATATTTGCTTAAACCTTAATATTGTTTATCAGGAAAACATGTATAACTAGTGTCCTTTAATTAGGTGTTTACTTAATATTTGAGTTCAAAGATAGTTTTAGTAAATACGATGTTTATTCAATTTGAGGTCAAGGTTGATTTTGATTACAGATAAAACTGAAATTCCCTTAGGAGTTATGTGTCAATGGTCACACATACATTTATTATTCTAGAATGTTCTGTCATGTGACCTATCTTTATATACACCATGTTTAGTGGACAGTTTTTCAGTTTCGACAAACCATCAGTCTTGTAAAGAGCCATAACTGTTGTCGAAAGTCATTCCAAATTCTGAGAGAGGAATTATTTAAAATATTCATTGGATTATAAATGTTCTCATAGACTTTTGTATTTTGGATTTGTAAATGATGACTTTGGGATTTATGTGAACTTATTGAAAGATATTTTGGAGTACTTCATTTTGACATATCAGTACATTGAAGACTACTGGCACATTAGGACATTAAAGACCATTGGAGCATCAAAACATTGAAGGATATAGCCATTCATTCGGAACATTCTATATTTAGGACTTGTGATTAGGACATTAATTCTTATTGGATTATTTGGATTTTAATACACGTTGCTGTAAGTGTCTTTTTGATTTTCATTTTAATTATCTAGAAATAAATTGCTTGTTGATTTTTACTTGGTTTGTTGGTTTCACTTTCTTTCTGTTACATTTTTCTTAGACCATAGAGTCGTAGCACAATGAAAGCGAATGGTTTACTCCAGTATTGTGTCTAAGCAATTATGCACAAACGGTCAAGTGTTAACCTAAAGTACATTACAAGGTCAACACCTTTGACCTCCTGTATGAATTTTCAGTAAAAGTATTTTTCAAGCCTAGATGCAAGTTTTGATTGAGAAACTCCCAATATCTGATGTATGCATTTTATTTTCTGTCAGAAATCATACATATTTAGCAAATATAAATCTTTCGGAAATATGGTGTTTCATCATTTAATGTGAGTGTATTAGAAAGAAATTAAGTATTTAGATTCGAATGGATCTAGCAGAAAATATTTTAAATTATGCTTCTGTGTGCACAGTTTTAATGGAATTACTATTATGGAAACAATCAGATCGGCTGGTGACTGGTGATTACACGTAATTAAACTATTTACACTTAAGTTGCCGATTTTCGTATACATTTATACGTATGTACCAATGAATGTTTTTTCTGCCCCAAGACATTAATACTAAATATGTAATAAATGTTTTAAGTAATTCCTGTTAATATGCATCCGTAGTTTTGCGCCCCACCCCTCCTACCCGTCTTTTGTACAGCTAAGTGGATACACAATGCAATTTTTTCTTCAGTTAACTGACTTGTTCGCATATAGCAGCATAAGGTATATAGCACTATGGCGCTCTGTGGAGCACATTCCTCGTGCTATAGCATATTTTCGCTGTATTCAGTTCATGCAAAATTCACTTTAAATCTGTTAAATTGTCTGTGCTTCAATCAAACTGCTGTCGCATACAGTATTAGGAAAAGTAACAATGTAATAGGTGAACAGCGAGAGAGAGAGAGAGAGAGAGAGAGAGAGAAAGAGAGAGAGAGAGAGAGACAGACAGACAGACAGAGAGACAGAGAGAGAGAGAGAGAAGTTACTAAATTACTGTTGTTCATAAACAAATCATCATGGTTTGACAGCTTCATCAAGAGACCATTTTTAAGTTATGTATTGTAAATATTGTCAATTATAATGCATGCTAATATCATTTACATCATCACTTTAGTATTCAAAAGTGTTTCGCTATTCGGCGCCAGCTAAGAAATCCGTGAAAAACAGTTTTGTGTGAGTTAAATTCCGAATTTGAAGGGATGTAGTGTAAATATTGTCATTACTATCAGAATATGTATTTTAATATATCATCATTTTAGTATGCACACATGTTTCACAGTAGGACAGCAGCTAAGAGTACTAAGTGAAAACAGTTTATGTGAGTTCAATTTAGAACTTAGTCTCAACATGGCATGATGAAACGGTCACACATTTCTTTAATCTACATATTACTTCAATCATTGGTTGTTTAATCTACGTATTACTTAATAAATAATAACTTGGCTTCTTTAATCAACGTATTACTTAATAACTTGGTTCTTTAAGCTACCTATTACTTAGTAAAAAATAACTTTGTTATTTAATCTATCCATTACTTCATAAATAATAACTTGGTTTCCTCAATCAACGCATTACTTAATAAATTGGTTCTTTAATTTACATATTACTTAATAAATAATAACTTTGTTTCTTTAATCTACGTATAAAGTAATCACTTCGTTCTTAAATCTACCTATTACTTAATAAGCAATAACCTGTTTTCTTTAATCTATGTATTACTTAATAAATTGGTTCTTTAGTCTACCTATTACTTACTAAATAATAATTTGGTTTCTTCAATCTACGTATTACTTAATAAATAATAACATGGTTCTTTAATCTACGTATTACTTTATAAATAATAACTTTGTTCTTTAATCTATTCATTACTTAATAAATAATAACTTTTTTTTAATCCACCGATTGCTTAATAAAAAATAACTTGGTTTCTTTAATCTACGTATTACTTAATAACCTGGTTCTTTAATGTACTTATTATTTAATAAATAATAACTTGGTTCTTTAATATACCTATTATTTAATAAATCATAACTTGGTTCTTTAATCTACATATCACGTCAGAAAAAATAACCTGGTTCTTTAATCTACATATCTCTTAATAAATAATAACTTGGTTTATTTAATCTACCTATTACTTAATAAATAATAACATGGTTTCTTTAATCTACGTATTACTTAATAACTTGGTTCTTTAAAGTACCTACTACTTAATAAATAATAACTTGGTTTCTTTAATCTACGTATTACTTAATGATTTGGTTCTTTAATCTACCTATCACTTAATAAATAATGGCCTGGTTCCTTTAATCTATCTATCACTTAATAAATAATGGCCTGGTTCCTTTAATCTACCTATCACTTAATAAATAATGGCCTGGTTCCTTTAATCTACCTATTACTTAATAAATAATAACTTTGTTTCTTTAATCAACGTATTTCTTAATAACATGGTTCTTTAAACTACCTATTACTTGGTAAATAATAACTTCGTTCTTTAATCTAACCGTTACTTAATAAATAATAACTTGGTTTCTTTAATTTACGTACAACTTAATCACTTTGAACTTTAATATACCTATTACTTAATAAATGATAACCTGGTTTCTTTAATCTATGTATTACTTAATATATTGGTTCTTTAATATACCTATTGTTTAATAAATAATAATTTGGTTTCTTTAATCTACATATTACTTAATAAATAATAATTTGGTTCTTTAACCTACGTATTACTAAATAAATAATAACATGGTTCTTTAATCTCGGTATTACTTAATAAATAATAACTTTGTTCTTTAATCCATATATTACTTAATAAATAATAACTTGGTTTCTTTAATCTACGTGTAAAGTAATCACTTCATTCTTAAATCTACCTATTACTTAATAAGCAATAACCTGTTTTTTTTAATCCATGTATTACTTAATACATTGCTTCTTTAGTCTACCTATTACTTAATAAATAATAATTTGGTTTCTTTAATCTACGTATTACTTAATAAATAATAATATGGTTCTTTAATCTACGTATTACTTTATAAATAATAACTTTGTTCTTTAATCTATTCATTACTTAATAAATAATAACTTTTGTTTTAATCCACCGATTGCTTAATAAAAAATAACTTGGTTTCTTTAATCTACGTATTACTTAATAACCTGGTTCTTTAATGTACTTATTTTTTAATAAATAATAACTTGGTTTTTTAATATACCTATTATTTAATAAATCATAACTTGGTTCTTTAATCTACATATCACGTCAGAAAAAATAACCTGGTTCTTTAATCTACATATCTCTTAATAAATAATAACTTGGTTTATTTAATCTACCTATTACTTAATAAATAATAACATGGTTTGTTTAATCTACGTATTACTTAATAACTTGGTTCTTTAAAGTACCTACTACTTAATAAATAATAACTTGGTTTCTTTAATCTACGTATTACTTAATGATTTGGTTCTTTAATCTACCTATCACTTAATAAATAATGGCCTGGTTCCTTTAATCTACCTATCACTTAATAAATAATGGCCTGGTTCCTTTAATCTACCTATCACTTAATAAATAATGGCCTGGTTCCTTTAATCTACCTATTACTTAATAAATAATAACTTTGTTTCTTTAATCAACGTATTTCTTAATAACATGGTTCTTTAAACTACCTATTACTTGGTAAATAATAACTTCGTTCTTTAATCTAACCGTTACTTAATAAATAATAACTTGGTTTCTTTAATTTACGTACAACTTAATCACTTTGAACTTTAATATTCCTATTACTTAATAAATGATAACCTGGTTTCTTTAATCTATGTATTACTTGATACATTGGTTCTTTAATATACCTATTGTTTAATAAATAATAATTTGGTTTCTTTAATCTACATATTACTTAATAAATAATAATTTGGTTCTTTAACCTACGTATTACTTAATAAATAATAACATGGTTCTTTAATCTCGGTATTACTTAATAAATAATAACTTTGTTCTTTAATCCACCTATTGCTTAATAAATAATAACTTGGTTTCTTTAATCTACGTATTACTTAATAACTTGGTTCTTTAATGTACCTATTATTTAATAAATAATAACTTGGTTCTTTAATCTACATATCACAAAAGAAATAATAACTTGGTTCTTTAATCTACATATCACTTAATAAATAACAATTTGGTTTATTTAATGTGTCTTTTACTTAATGAATAAAAATTTGTTTTCTTTAATCTACGTATTACTTAATGATTTGGTTCTTTAATCTACCTATTACTTAATAAATAATAGCTTGGTTTCTTTAATCTACGTATTACTTAATGGATAATAACCTGGTTTCTTTAATCTATGTATTACTTAATAACTTGGTTCTTTAAACTACCTATGACTTAGTAAATAATGACTTTGTTCCTTAATCTACCCATTACTTCATAAATAATAACTTTGTTTCTTTAATCTACGTATTACTAAATCATTTAGTTCTTTAATCTATCTATTACTGAAAAGGTTATAACCCGGTTTTTTTAATCTGTGTATTACTCAATAAATTGGTTCTTTAATCTACCTATTAGTTAATAAAAAAAAACAATTTGGTGTCTTTAATCTACGTATTACTTAATAAATACTAACTTGGTTTCTTTAATCTTCCTATTACTTAATAAATAATAACTTGGTTCTTTAAACTACCTATTACTTAATAAATAATAACCTGGTTTCTTTAATCTACGTATTACTTAATAAATAATAGCTTTGTTCTTTAGTCCACGTAGTACATAATAAATAATAACTTGGTTTATTTAATCTGCTTTTTACTTAATAAATAATAACTTGGCTTCTTTAATATACTTTTTACTTAATAAATAATAACTTTGTTCTTTAATCTACGTATTACTTAATAAGTTGATTCTTTAATCTATGTATTACTTAATAACTTGATTCTTTAATCTACCTATTACTTAATAAATTTTAACTTGGTTTCTTGTATCTACTTTTTACTTAATAAATAATAACTTGGTTCTTTAAACTACCTATTACTTGATAAATAATAACCTGGTTTCTTTAATCTACGTATTACTTAATAAATAATAGCTTTGTTCTTTAGTCTACGTATTACTTAATAAATAATAACTTAGTTTATTTAATCTACTTTTTACTTAATAAATAATAACTTGGCTTCTTTAATATACTTTTTACTTAATAAATAATAACTTTGTTCTTTCATCTACGTATTACTTAATAAGTTGATTCTTTAATCTATGTATTGCTTAATAACTTGATTCTTTAATCTGCCTATTACTTAATAAATTATAACTTGGTTTCTTGTATCTACTTTTTACTTAATACATAATAACTTGGTTTCTTTAATCTACGTTTTACTTAATAGACAATAACTTGGTTCTTAAATATACCTATTACTTAATAAACAATAACTTGGTTTCTTTAATCTACGTATTACTTAATAACTTGGTTCTTTAATGTACCTATTATTTAATAAATAATAGCTTGGTTTCTTTAATCTACCTATTACTTAATAAATAATAGCATGGTTTCTTTATTCTACGTATTACTTAATAAATTGGCTCAAGCTACAGCCATGTTATTTCAAAAGATTTTATAGCAGCAAGGATTATTACAGTTTGGTTAACTACTATTTCATTCAGAGCATGCCCCTGTCTCTGACATCCTGATCTTTTTAAGCATTCACAATTATTGTAAAAAAAAACTTGCTTCAGTAATCTACACTGTCGATATCAATATCTTTTTGTGTGTCAGTAGGCCCGCTTACATTTATTTACCAGTTAGACTATAAACATCACATAAGCTTTTTGATAATAGTCTTGTGATTGGAATTAATCATGCTATTTTTATATTTCATCAGAAATATATAATACCTATCACAATTATGCAAAACAAAGAAATCGAAGTAGAAAGCATTATTGCAACATAAAAATCTACTACGTGTAAAGGAAGGAAGACATATTACTGCTGCTACATATATAACAACAGAAAATTCTCCTTAGCTTCATATGATTTTAGGCCTTAACATTGATCGTGTTTAATTAGACTACATACAAACTTAGGATCTTTCTGCAAAAGGAGAAAACCCTTGCAAAAACAAAAACTAAAATCGCACATGACATTTACAACAAAGCATAACAAAAAGACTGGTAGAAACGCTGATTATCCCTGGAAAGCGTTTTGTTTTCAGGCACATGCTTGATGATTAATCATGTACATGGTTATAATCATTTGCATCACATTGTTTTCAGACTGAGGGATTTATTAATATAGGCTAAAAATAGCATCCTCTGTTTCCGGGACATCCTGAAGAACATTGTGACCCTGGACAAATTAATTCATAAGGGCTGTATTCGATTTAAGGCAGAGAGTGGAAATCACAGCTACCGGATACCGTATAGATACGTGTGCATTGAAACAATATATAAAATGCTTTATGATTCTTGTCTTAAAGGGTTAAAAAAAAACACTTGTAAAAGCCGATATTTGTCACCATATTACAGAAATGATGATGGTTTATCAAATGGTTTGTTGATCTCCAGGAATCAAAAAGTAAAAAGTGAGGGGTGGGTACTTCTTAATTATATGTGGCTAAGTTTTCCTTGGGTCTTTAGATTCGTGGTTCAGGAAAACTACGAAATCCACGAAAAATGGTTCCCCACGAAAATTAGTGATACTACTGTATATTACAGTCTAACGAGAGTCCTTTGTTAACCCTAAAATGTGGTCTTTGGAGTCAGGTGGTTCTTTCATGCAGGATTTTGTTGAACATATTAAGTATGAAATGCAGTATCAAATTTAATGATGAATTTAGCAAGTGGTCTCTTAATGCATTACTGTATTGTTTTGCGGAAAAAGTTAGATATGAAAAAGAACAAATAAAAAAGCTTACAACTAATAACAATTATGACTTCGGAATGGTTCTTCTTAGAGAATGACAGATGTAGTTGTAAACGAGCATTTAATAAAAAAACTGCCGATTTAATCAATAGGAGATCGCTTGCGTAATAGGAAAATAACTCTTTTTGAACCTTGAGCGTCAATATAGATAATACGTATTATACGCCTTGGAAAGGTTTACAACCAAGAAAGTTGGTAGCGCCTTAAGTGTACCATGTGTTTTGTATGAGTACTAACTTCAAAAATAGGAAATATATCACCTGCACATATTAAACATAAAAAGGTGAATGAACTTTTATAGCACAATATTTGTTATCAGAGAGAGAGAGAGAGAGAGAGAGAGAGAGAGAGAGAGAGTACTTACCGCGAACACCATTATTACTAGGAGAACCTTCGCACAAGCCATATCTACAAATGAAAATAGTCGCTATGTGTACTTGTACAATATGCTTTTTTTAACAGACTGGCAGACATATTTATTATCCAATTACAGACGAGACCCTTTCATCTATATCGATGTATTACAGACTGACATAGCAGCAACTTATTACAAAAATCAGATGAAAACTTAAACATTTTCCATTATACGAGGAAGAAATTGTCAACAAAAAAACCCTCAAAACCCAAATCCAAACAAAACAAACTATTAAATGGGGAAGGTAGAAGGAACGCATTCATACACATGTATGATGTCCATTGCAATTACAGCACATTCAAACTTGATCCGTGATTATGAATTTCACCACATTATTTAATGGAAAAATAAGAGAATGATAGTCCTTAATATGATTTAACATGAGATATGGAAAATTCACACCTGTGTATAGTCTGTAATATGCTTTAACATGAGCTATGGAAAATTCACACCTGTGTATAGTCTGTAATATGCTTTCCCTGAATCATACACGACGCTCATAAAATATGCATCTTTCTATATAATAAGGGCCTTCAGTTCAATCTTCAGGGGTGGGGAGATTTTAATTCGACTCGGGATATTTTTTCTCTTATACATCTTGAGAATTTAATTTATTTTAAACTAATAATATGGATACAACATTTTTTTAAAATAAATAAGAGCAAAAATATTTTTTTCAAGCTATTTGTGGCCGGAATTTAAAGAAAAATAAAATCCTATGTCACTCACCCTGTAATTTAAATTGTCGGTCCCTAAAAGACGAGAATAGAAAATGACATGACGCTTACGTAAAAAAGCCGCCAGCTCTTGTTATTTTGAAGTATTTCGAAACTAGCTGTATTTACATAATTCATCTGAAGTAGTATGTTTGAATGCTGAGAGACAGAAACAGTTAACATACTTACATACATAAATACTACTATCTATACAAATAATAATACTAATAATCTTTCTTGCAATGGAACCAACCCAATGATTGCTGCCGACGAATGTGAACTCAGAACACAATTATTACTTAATTCGTACCTCACGAAGTAGTTCGTATCTATTTTTAGAATAGTTTTTCTTGGTTTGAATGTAAGTATTCTTGATTTAAAGCGAAATTGTTTATTCTTTAGAATATGAGAATTATTGTGTGACTGTCCGTGTGGATATGAGAACATGAGGGTTATTGTGTGACTGAATGTGGAGTGTTTGAATATGAAAATTTATATGTGACCGAATGTGTGGATTTTAGAATATGAGGTTTATTGTGTTACTGTCTGTGTGGATTTTAGAACATGAGGGTTATTGTGTGACTGACTGGGGTATAGAATATAAAATTATTATGTGACCGAATCTGTGGCTTTTAGAATATGAGGATTATTGTGTAACTGTCTGTGTGGAGTTTAGAACATTTGTTATTGGGTGAATGACTGTGGAGTGTAGAATATGAAGACTATAGTGTGACTGACTGTGTGGATTTTACAATATGAGAATTTTTGGGTGACTGACTGTATGGAGATTAGAATATGAAGACTATTGTGTGACTGACCTGTGGACTTTAGAATATGAGAATTTTTGGGTGACTGACAGTGTGGATTTTAGTATATGAAGACTATTGTGTGACTCACTGTG